>OOFE01013715.1:0-13878 GCA_900323365.1 Monocentris japonica
TGGAACATACGTATATACTGGCCATTTGCCAGATAGGTATATTGGTAATTGATAAACTTATTGCCAGTTATTTTATTTAGTGTTGTCAAGTTAAGAGTCACTATGTTAGGCCTACAAACTACAGAGGTAAACAGCATCACTGCTCTTTTTCTTTTGGAGCCATTAAAGATTTCTGTGTTAGCCCTGTGATGGACTGGTGACCTGTCCAGGGCGTTTCCCTTCCTTCTGCCCAATGCATGCTGGGATAGGCTTCAGCCCCCCATGACCCTGAACAGGAATAAGCAAGTGAAGAAAATCAATAAACAAATCATCGCTAGTGCTATAATAATTGCTAATTGCATCTCAAACTTCACTTTACTTGAGCAAGATCATTTCAAATAACATTCATTTGAAGGTAGAAGATGCTTGTACATTTGTGACTATAGTTCCATTGTATAGATATGTGTAATACCATAAAAGTCTTTCTGCAGGCCTCTCTGTGAATGTTTTTATTTGGAACTGAGGCGCTGCACTGTCAGCCACAGCAGGTACCACTTCCTGAGCTCTCAATTCATTTGTGTGTGTGTGTGTGTGTGTGTGTGTGTGTGTGAGGTTGGGTGTTGTGGTGGCCTAATTTCAGCAGATAACTGTTTTCCTCTCTTCTTAGAAAAATAAAAATATAAAGCAGATTGTGACGATATATTGCAACAAGCCCTTAGTTATGAAAGAACACAGTGTAGCCATAGACAGTGAATTTATCATGAATGTGCCTAAGCAGTGCTATTGTGGGTGAAAAAGAATGGGTAAAATCTTACAACAACAAACTAATATTTCAAGATTTCAGTGATTTATAAGAACACTTCAGAATTCTCTACATTGGTTATAAAACTTTAAATGTCATTTCAAAACCTGAATTGCCCTTTTTTACCTGTGGAAACATCTATTCATCTGAAGCATAAACTCAAGAGGGGCAGAGGAAATGATTAAAGAAGAGCCCTTTAAGGATTTGATTTTACGCCTGAGGAAGATGCTTCATCGTTTGGGGTGCTCTGAAGAAACGTGCAGCCTGGATGGACAAACCCGGCCCAGGTCACTTACTTAGAGCAGTGTCCTTATGTGGGATACTGGGCAGTACTATTTATATTGGGACCGAGGGCCACCATGAACACAAAAACATGGTTACAAGGCCTCATTTGTTTTTGTATTTTTGCACAGTCACTAGAAGCTCTTCCAGGGCATAAGCTCTTCATCTGCCAGGGAAGTATGTTCCAGGACCTAGCACAACATTTTTTGGGTTAGTGCCATTTTATAATATTCCACTCCTGCGATATGATGTGTGTGTGCATGTGTGTGTGTGTGTGTGTGTGTGCACGCCGTACAAGTAGGAAGCAATGGAGAGGTGTTTCGTGGTTAGCCCGTCAGAAGAAGGAAAGTACAATCTCCCACTGCTTCCCTCAGCTCCCCACAACACTAGACTTAACCTAACCTGCTGGGGCGTGGGAAGTTCTCTATTGGCACCTTCCTACTGTCTCCGTACACACACACACACACACACACACACACAGAAAGTACGTACTATGAGTATTCAACCCTCACACTGTATCTATGAATAATAATCCTGCTGTGACTGCATCCATTTAAAGCAGACACCTGAAGATGATAGCAGCACAACATAAGGCCGAGCTGAAGAGGACCCATAATCCTTTGCAATTACATCAGACATTGATAGTTATAACAACAGTGCATGTTACGATTGCGACAGCATCACAGAGCTTTGTCTAGTATATATACCATACTATATACATTATCATATGATGACACAGCAGTTATTAAGCAACATAATGCAAAATATTGCCCCCCTTGGGTCAATCAGACACAAGATGCATCATCCTTTTTGACCTTTAAATATAGCACCCCCATTAGGCCAATCAGTGTAAGGACAGCTGGATTTTGTCTAGCACATGCCATTTGGACTTATGGTTAGGAAGAGGAGTTAGGCCCTTTCAAAGTTTGAAATTTTGACCTTTAATTGTTTTGAAACACCAGAACACACAATGCACCATCCCTCCAAGTTTCGTCAAAAGCAGACCAGTGGCATATGTTTATATTACAGATTACATTCTAACTTCCCTCTCTGTTCATGTGACTGCACACTAATGAGTGGGACAACGATCATGGGCCACTAATTTAGGCGAGGGGTGGGGGAAACCCATTGAACTGTGGTTCACTGTGTTGAATCAACCTCAAACAGTCATCTCCACTCCAGCCCTCAAAACCTCCCTCAACTCTAACAAGTGGTGACAGAGCTGTACTTTCTCTCGCTCTCTGCCCACACATAGTAAATGACAGGTTTTTTTTTTTCACGCATCAATATGAAATGATGGAAACATGCTGAGTTGAAACCCCCCAGAGCTTCCACATGGCTAACTGAAGCCCACCATGTCACATCGTCACAGGAAGGGGAACATGGCGGCCACTAAAATGGATGAACCATACATGACTCCCCCCCCCGCCCCCCAACACTATGCCACCCTGAGGACCAGGAGTTAAAACCAAAAGTCATCTTCCATCACAGCTCACTAGCTTACTAGCTTCTAAATAATTCAAGGAATGTAAGACGCGAATGACGACACTAAGTGAGTGTGGTGGTTTCCACCTTGCTGCAATCAGTTTCTTTGCTTCTCATGCATGATCTTTATGATGATCTTGATCTGGACCTTTGTTGGTAGAAAGGTTTGGGTTGACATTATGGTTTGTGGGTTTAATTGCATTGGCGTCTGGGAAGCTCACTCCCCTCCTTTTGAGCTGGGCTGGCTGATTTGTGTATTGGAACTTGTCATGTAGGATAATATTGAAGCTGTAGAGCAATGAAACGGCAAAATTAATAATAAATAAGCACAAGGCTTCTGAGAGTAATGCTGCTACTATCGCTAACAGTCCATTAGTCCTCTCCTTTTAATATTCCTCCACCATATGGACTCAACTATGTTAGCACAGTGAATCTGTTGTGTTCCTTAGATGAAGGATAAGAGGAGATGAGGGAGAAAGATGAGCGGGGTGGCTTGAGATTGAGATACAGCCTCTTCCAGAATGACAGCTTTGCTCCATAAACCCACTTAACCAATAATCTACCCTGAGAATCACACTGATCCACTCTGCTTTACATTATCATCATTTTTATTAACCCACATCACTCAGTATTACAGTCATTATATCATACAAGTACAAAGTAAATTACATATTTACACTCACTCCAGAAATCAAATAAACATCACAGAAATTACCCATATATAAAATGGGAAATATATATATATAATATTAGATATCAATATATCTTCTCCAAAATGAGGTAAGGTGTTTGCAGTGAAAACATTCAAAGTCCGTAATGGTCTACTGGCAGAAAAACAGAAAAAAAACAACAGAAAAACAGAAGTGGGAAGCTATGGCCTTCTAGTTCTAAACAGGGTTTTGTGAGTTGTGTTTTTGTGTTGAGGAGGATGTCATCCTTGTGGTGGCCACAGTGTCGGGTTTGGCATGGTGGTGATGCCCTTTCTTCCCTCCAGGTAAGCAATACTGTTCTGTGTCCATGGCCTCTCAGGGTCAGAGCAGATCCGCTTGCCTATTGCTGTTGTAAATCTGTGGATAATAGAGAAGTTGGTCACAGCACAGAAAATACATATTTGATAACACACTTCAAAATTTTTAAAAAAAAATCATAAAGAACTTTAAATTATTGAATGAATTACTGATACTTCTGAAGTACATTACATCATGAACTGGCTGTCAGTATTGAAACATGCAAGACCATTTGAAGCCAAGCTATTCACACAAATCCAACCATGGATAGTTTTGAAGACTTACACAACTGCGTGCATAGGGCATGCTGGTGGGCTTTGTTTGTAGTAGCTCTTGAGCCGGTCTCGTCGGACTTGAGTGTTCCTGATTTTCAAACAGCAATTCCCTATTCCATCTGTTAGAAGAGAGATGAGACTCATCGTCATTTTCCTTGTCATTATTACAATCATCGTCACCGTCATCTAACTGATTTATCATCATTTGAGTCATACTATACGGCACACATCATCAAATAAAATACACATAGATGCAAACTACCACATTGCACATACCGTGAGCAGAGATTGTGGACACCATGATAGCTGTGAGGAGAAGTGCGAGGAAGACAAGGTTTGTCATTGTGTGTCTCTGGCTAGGAAAGATGTGATGTGTGTGTGGCTGAGCTGCAGTCCCTTTTAAGCCCACCAAGACACATTCAGGTTATTCACAGTTTGTGCGTGCGCCTACAGATATGCACCCTACTGGAAAGTAGGGTGCATAGCGTGCTTGTTTCCTCCCACAAAATCTCACTAATGTGGTCCTCTCCCTCCACTTACTCATTGCTGTTGGTGTAAAGGTGTCACTAAACTTTCCATCTGATGATGTGGTGGGCTTAAGAACACAGAACAGGCTCAGTTTTATAATTCAGGTTATTATATGAATAATACCTGCTAACAGCTAGTACTGATACATCTTGGTGGGCCTCAGCTAATACTTTAGGCTTGGATCATTATAACCATTGGCAATCATGATATTATTTCAAACATTTACACAGAAAGAAAAACTTCCTCTGCTTAATTGTATTTATTTTCAATGGCTTAATGCACATTTATCAATATTTCTCTACCAGTTTTAGCCAGCATTCCACTAGCTGTCAACTATAACACACTACACAAACAAATACATATACTGTACTGTTCCACTGACACCAATGGGGTCTGTGGTCACCTGCTCTTTAGCGTGCATGAGAGGAAAAATCAGAGAGAAAAAGGGGAGCGGCTAAGAAGAAAAGGCAATTTGGTCACTTCCTTTTCTTAAAGTCTGAGTGGTAGCATCATCAGTTGCTTATCCATGTCTGCCTATACAGTTATACAATAATAGCTTTCAGAGAGATACAATGAGAGCTGCTGTTTTAACACATGCACACACATACAGAAAGTGCAGTACGTGATACGAGTACTCAAAACCTCAGCACTGAACACAATACATGGAGCAGCAGGCAGAAATGAAGAGGACCCTCTATCAGTTGCAACAACTTCAAAAATGGATAGGTATGAAAACAATGCATTGTGATCATAATGCAGAGAGAGCTTCATAGTGGGTAAATCACTGCATCTCACTCCAAACACTAGCCAAACTATACATACAGTATACCAGGAAGACAAACAAAGACACACAAGAAGTCGGTTAAGCTTCCACTCCTTTGAATGAGCTATGATCTTTCATCTAAACCAACTGCACACTTTTAATTTCGTTGGCAGTGCCTAGCACAGAACTCAGGATTTGAGACTGGAGAGTGAATAACAAGAGGAACCTATCATCCTTGTGAGCACACAGCTACACACAAAACATTGCAGATGCACACATGTACATACAAACAGGCGCACATGCCAACACACAGTGATAGTAAGACAGATAGTACATTTAGTCATCAACATATTTCTCTATCATGATGCAGGGTAGAAAGTAAAATATTGTTCATGAAAACTAACCCTGGAGCAAATCAGATGGTAGCTCCACGGTAGAAACTGAAGACAAAAGCAAGACAAGATCCAACAGGAATTTAAGCTGTGTCTTTCGGAGCTATCTTGGAGCTGTCGTTCCATCAGTCCAAGTGAGATTTCTTTGCATGGATCTATTATATTTAACTGACTCTATCATCTCCCTCCTCTATGACAGGCTATTATTATGACTCAGGAATAATCACTAATACGTTCCTTTGAAGTGCCACAAATTGCTGCAGTCTGCAGCGAAGTGATTCAATTTAATATTGCTCTACCAAGTCTTGTAGTACATTGTTCAGTCATTAGGCAGCAAGCTGGGACCAATAAAGATAAGGGTATGGAGGAAGCAGTGAAACAGTTTAGTATCTGCCTGGATTGTCTAATTTGAAAAAATGTTCACACCAGCACACCTACATGCACATAATGGTGACTGTCTAACTACAGCAACCTTACCTATCTGCTATGTTTGCAACCATGATGTAAAGCAACTAACAATTTATGAATGATTTATCATGTTTCGCAATTATATCTTCATGTTAGTGAAGCACATCGCAATGATCACACTTCCTTCCTTATTTTGATTAAGCATTTCTGCTTTTCAGTGATGAGGAATTGTAGCATTTTATTCAAGAGTCAGTAAACTGGTGTTTGTGCAGTTTGTGACAAAGACGTTGTTTTTTATTGGCTGTCTTAATGTCTACGGTGTAAGACTACAAGGTTATAGAAGTCTTTAGATGAGTTGTGATGCAGTAATTCAAATAAATGAAAAATATAATCACACTTGAGGTACACACACAGTCATGGGCCAGTTAGTGAATAGTAAAACCAAACATCACACCACCACTATTTGGTTGGATTGAAATTCAGGGTTAGGGTTAGTGATCAGTGGTCAGTGCTAAATTTCTAAGGCCTTCTTGTTCAAAGCTCCTGGTGCCATTTGTAACTCTAATTAAAGAGATAATAAGTAATACTTTTACTGCCCCACAGCACAAAATGGCCATAATATATCTGGGGGTTGATAGGATTGTTGATCAATACCAATGATTCAGCTATTTCTTTGCCAGGTGCTGAGATTTCCAGGTTTTAAAACTCACTTTCAGGGCCCCTACTGTGTTCTGGAACAAATACCTGCCCACACACTGGAATTTCAAGACCTGTTAAAGGTCACAGATGACTTAACGCCCCTTTAAGACAAATAGTTTTTCAAACATAGAACTCTTGAAACATTCTGGACATCAGCAAAACTATGAATGGATTATTTCAAGCAGATGGAAACCAGACAGGGCAAACTACACAAACATGGAGTCATGCTGCTTTTTGAGCCAAGCCCATGAATAAACTGCAGCTGGTTTGTTGGTAACAAGAAGCCTAACACCAGAAACACAGAATCTGAACCACAGCTCAGATGACAGCATTCTCTCTTGTCATTTTGGCTTGTGGCAGGGATTTAGGTGACTGAAACAATGTATAGGGTTAGCTAAGGTTAACACCAAACCTATCCTTTCTAGTGAATGAGATTTAACATGTCAAGGAATACATTTCTGCATGATAAGTCATTTGGACTTTTTAAAACCTCCCAAACCGTCCAAATCAAAAAGGCTCCTCAGACAAGTTGAGGCTTGTAGTTTAAATGGCATGGAGAATTCAAGGGCAACTTCCCATATTTGGAAGGAGGATGATCGGAAAGTTGTGGTTTGAGGCAGAAAAGCTTTGGGTTCTCCTCCTTCCTTCTCCTTTTTTTCCCCGCTGCATTGACAGTCTGTGCTCTAGAGAATGGAGGGAGGGGAAGAGAAATCAAGAGAGAAAGATGACGCATTACGTAGAGTAATCAGCACATGATATTGAAAGAATGATTGCATTTCTGCTGAGATCATCAGGATTTATACCAAAATTCAAACACTAAACATGTTTAATGCTATTATCTGGAGATTGTAGTTTACAATAACTAACTATAACATGAACGTAACTATTAAACATAGGCAACCATGTGGCCTATACCCACTGTAATTTACTTTACTGTTATTAACAGTGGTAGCAGTTGTAGATGTCCCGTGGATTAAAACTACATTTACCTTTTAGAGTTGGAGCTACATTGCTGCAGCTGCATAGCAAACGGGTAAAAAGTAAGACTTTTATAATGGCTGCACCTGTATAGGCCTCAATTTTGTGTATACATTTCCTGTTGGTTAGCTCTGTCAATGGCATGATGAAATCCCCTAAAGGAAATGGCTGACTAAACAATTTCAACTTAGGGTGTCCTAGCCCCCACCCTGCATACACTCGCAATCACAGATCCGGTTAACTCAACCTGGTTCCTCTTTTAAGGGTATAAAAGCCGAGGCTCTGGTCCAAGGAGATCAGTCATCTCCATCTGGCCAGATCAAGCCCTCTGCCTCTGCAAAGAACCTCTGCAAAATCTCAGTCAGCAACCATGCAGCTGTGCATCAGAAGACTGGCATGCCTGGCTCTCTTCGCCGGGGTTCTGGCACTGATGGTAATGGGATCTGGTGAGTCACCTCTCAAATTGCAGGCCAACACTGTATTTCTGTATTTTATAGAAAGGATTCCATGCTGCAAATTAAGGAGGCATGTATGTCAATGACAAATATTATATATGATTATATAATATATATTGTTTGTTTCATCAGAAGGAGGAAATAAGATACACAACTGCTGCACTGAGGTCACCACTAGCAACATCACTGCTCCCATTATCGGCTACAGGATCCAGAGGAAGAGCCCACCTTGTGTCCGCGCTGTCATGTAAGAACCACCCTCCTTATTTTGTTCACCATAAACACATGGGACGGGGGTCTCAAATTTTACACTGTTGAAAATCTGACCTCTGGATAAAAAAGCATATAGCCAAATACCATATTGATGAGCATATATCGCCATGAGATTTTTGGATTCCTTATATATTAAAATAGTTAGAAGGACAGTGTGTCTGAATTTTCCTTTTTTCCCTTCAGCTTTGAGACCACAGAGGGAAATGTCTGCAGCCACTGGAAGCAGGACTGGGTCTATCAGACGATCAAGGAACTAGAGTAAGTAGGCCTTGTTTCACTCTGTCAGTCTCTAAAATGGATTGCAAACTCATACTAAGACAGATAGCATCTCTGTATGAACCATATACCATACTAACTGCTTGACCATTTTTATGCACTGCTCAGGGACAAACCCACGTGTTATTTTATTTGTTATTGCTTCTTGTATGCTCATGTTTGTGTGTTTTACAGGGATGCCCGCAGAGCGAAGAAAAACACTACCCCTGGCAGCACAAATACCCCATAGAAAACACTCAGCATCCTGATCATCATTAATATCTTCAGCCAATTGCCTCTGAGTTAATTTAAGTTATTTAAAATGCTTTTTAATGTTATTCTAGAATATTTATTATTTATTACTGGGAATATTTATTGGCTTTTCTTGCCATTTATCATTTCATGTCTTTTCTCATAATTTCCTGCCTGTGCTATTTCTTCAGTGTTAACATCAGGCCAAAAATGATAAAAGATCCAAAAAGCTTCCATGATGTAGACTGCAGAACACTATAGCCTTCTGTTGTTTGCTATAAACAAAATAAATGTTCATATTCACTGTCCACACTTGTTGTTTGCATTGCTTAATATTGGAAATCAAAGGGATCCGTGCTCTTATCTTCATTACTCTTAAACATCAAATGACTATCACAGCATAGGAAGAACATACCCAATGTCATGTGACTGGCATTGGTTGGGAAAGTTAGTTTATGACGGAACGTTTCCGCCATCTAGTGGAACATCATATTACTGCAGTGTGATTTTGCTGAGGAATGCGTGAGAGTCACCTTGTCAGGCTGAAGCATCAACCCTTTTGGGCACCACGCTGAAATGGCACAAAAGGTTGCCTCTTGTGCCATTGTGCTGGCTACAACCTCCTCTAAATATAGCAGGCACTCACAACATGCCACTGAACACCATACACCATGCAAAGCAGTAGTTCCACTCAGGTTGCACAGGTTTTGCAGCTGTTATGGGCTAGTGTTGGGGTTAGGAAATATCTAGTTTATTGGAGTTACATCAGACACAGTGTGCTGTGCCTTCACCGGGGAGTCAGATTAATATATTGCTTCTTTTATATGATTATAATGTATTACAAAATTTGTTGAAAATACTAATTGTTCCATAACCATTTCTTTTTTTGCAGTCAATCAATCAACCAGGGTTACATGTTGTACAAGTTACAAGATATGACACCTTTCAGTGAGCTAATGTGGTAGATTTGACATGATTTAACTAAACAAACATGGACAATAATTTGGTAGGATTGTGGAGTAAATCATATTTATTACTCTTTCTTACATTTCAACACATTCAGCTTATAGTACGATTGTGTTTTTA
Source organism: Monocentris japonica (assembly GCA_900323365.1). Taxonomy (NCBI): domain Eukaryota; kingdom Metazoa; phylum Chordata; class Actinopteri; order Trachichthyiformes; family Monocentridae; genus Monocentris; species Monocentris japonica. Next base: position 9,920 of record OOFE01013715.1, read on the forward strand.
GGGACTTTAGGGTTGTTAGGGAAAAGCACAGTCAGAAAGCATCATCAAAAAAACATTTGTTAAATGACATAGCCAACATCAATGGTCACCAAGCTGTTCTCCTCAGGGTCCCCCGAGGCATCTTTAGGGCCAGCATTGCTTAACCTTTATGCCATTAAAATGGCAAAAGGCTCATTTTATCTCTCAAATTGGTCTTTTAATAACATCATTTATTTAACTCCAACTCTCTGTAGCCTTACATGTTTGGAGGCCCTCTGGTGTTGCCACGGGCCACAGGTTGGGAACCACAGTGTGGTGCTGTTGCCAGTAAGTTTGAATGAGGCTGTACTAATAGAGAGTTTCAGTGCTGTTGGAGAAACCGGAGAGGTTTAGGAAGGTTCCTGTGCCGTTGAAGAAAGATCCACCTCCAGTACTGGTTCCACTTCTATTTGTTACGGCTTCACCGGTGGCCTTGGACATCTTCTTCAGTTTTGAACTATAAAATGTAGAAGTGTCACTGATGCTGCTCCAAAGACAAGACAACATCCTGTTGACACTAAGCAGTTTAGAAAAAACCTCCTGCTTTTAAGCTCCAGGTCTAAAAACAATACGTGGCATACCTGAGTCGGGCCAGAGCTTTCCTCACCCAGTCATCCTTGGAGGTGGCACATATCTTCCTGTTCTTAATCGTGTAGAAACTACAACAGTGAACACACACGTCATTTTCAACAGTGTGTGTGAGGGTTGTGTGTTTCAAAGCAATAAAGAGAGAGAGATAGAGAGAAGCAGACGGTTTCTGCTATTCAGATAAGAATGAGAGAGAAGGAAGAGGAGAGAGAAGATAGGGAGAGACAGCTGGTTTGGGGGCATTAAAGCAGGCAGTATGTGCAGAATAGTCACAATATCCTAATATCATAGAGAGCGATTGAGGGGGGTGTGCGGGGGTGGAGTGGTGATGGATTGGCATGGGAGAGAGAGTCTTACATGATAGCGTCGATGTGGCAGTTTTCCCAGGAGCTTTGTTCTTTGAAGCCCTTTATAAGGCGGAAGGCCAAAGGCTTCCTGGTGTAACTCCTACAACAGGTACTGCTCGAACGACCATCTAAACACACACACACACACACACACACACACCAAATTACTAAGTGCATCTCACAGTTGTGTACCATTTCTCGCCGCACAATGCCAATGTAACCTCTACTGTGTGTGTCACAGTGTCAAAGTGTTCTCGTTTGGCCTTGACATCCACAGTTGATATTAACCGAAATGATAAGCAGGTAAAAGGTGACCAAGTAAACTTACGGGCAGCTGGAGCTGGACTGAGCAGGCCCAGGATGCATAAGAGGAGCACTGTTGTCACGGTGACCAGACCTCTGGGAGCCATGTTGACAAGATCAAGGAGCAGAAGAGAATTTACCAAATACCTACTCTCTACTTATATATATCCCTACCTTCCTATGTGTGTGTGTGTGTGTGTGTGTAGGTGTGTATGCGTGTGTGTGCCACTGCTCACATGCTTTGTAACCTGTGGCTCATAAATTGAGGACAGGAAGCCTACTATTGCATCGTGGCAGACAAATATGCAGACATTGCAGTTTCCTCACAAATTATGCCTCTACTGTACCATTATGAAACGCCAAGACCTGTTCATGTGGGCCTATGAGACTATCAGTGTGGAACTGGTGCACTGATGCATTAGGTTCGTATTATCTCCTCGGGCTTCCATCTATAGTCATGCTATCTGGGTTAATAAACCTGCTGTGAAGTTCTTCATGCACAGTACAGCAGATCCTAATGTTCACACATTCTTCGCTTCATTTCTGCGATTCCCCTAGCCTACATTACTGTAGACCTCAATGCAACTGTGCGTGTAAAGGAAATTTGCTACACAAAATGTCATGCTCATCTTGTGCCATCTATTGAGTGCTGTTAACGATAATGAGTCTAATATCTGTTGTCATAATTTGACATTGTAGCTTCAAGCTGTAGCCAGCATTGTTTTACATGCCGAGTGTTTTGTGGTGAGAAGCAATGAAGTAAGAGAGGCTTGTCAAAACCCCCCTCCTCCTTAGCATGACCTATTTACTCCGCAGAAAGCTGACAACTCCAAATCCAGCTCAGCTGACCTAGATAGGCACAGCATGTTTAAGTTATCAACATTCTCTCTATACATCTCCAAATGTAGATCTCCAAATTGCAAATGATCAATTGTAAAAATGAACAATCCCAGCAGAAAAAAGCACTGTTACCTCTGCGACATCATGGTGGACATCACGGTCATCGCTATTTTTCCATTTACTAGATGTTATAGCAGATAAAAAATACATCTACATTGAATCTAGACAGTATGCCAAGCAACATATAAACACAAGTGAAAAACACATTTTCTAATAGTGGTTGTGGGAAAAATCCCACCCCATCCCTTCTTGGACATGTGCACACTTAAAGGTGATCCCTTAAGGAGAAATTTGTCTTTTTACTTGACCCCTTCTGAAGGGAAGACAGAGCGCAGGTCAGCTACCAAACAGCACCATTACAGCTGCCAGGGACCCAGTGTCTTGCTTAAGCACACTTCAGAAGGGGAGAAGCTTGCTATCAGTGTAGCTTGAACCCAAGCCTTTCAGTTGAAGGACAGTCTCCCCACTCACTACACCATCCTGAGATCATTAGGTGTAAATGAGAACTATACTGTACATGCTGGAGATTAGTTGAAGAGTCATCTAAGTCCCTGCTGTATCCCCAGACATTAGCTGCAGGGACTCTGAACGCATTCTTCTGCTTCCTCTGAACTAATTAGAGAGGAAAGAAATGAGCTGAATGGCCAAATTACTGCAATATTTTAGAAAACTGAGTTTGCTGAGTTCATAGTGTACACCTTTCTGTAGGAATAACTCTGACAGGGAAAAACACACCCTGTTAGCTGTAGTATATTTTCTCTATTGGTGTATATTTGTACATTTAGATTGAGTCTATATTTGTATGATGTTGATGTAGTCACAGTGTACTGGTGGTTAGGTCTATTGCATCACCTCGTCTGGACCAAACATGAAACTGTAACAAACTTTATCACTTTGTTACAGTTTCAGAGCTCATGACTCATTATGCCCTCCTCCTTCTACGCCCCAGTTAGCAGTCATACAACTCACTTTGACACATGGGCTCACGCCGCTTTTGATGCTGTCCAACATCAGTTGTTATTGCCATCTTGGCCAGAGGGTGGCAATGTTGCTACGGACTAGTCCATTTAAGGCAAGTCCAACAAGACAGATATTGAGTGGATGTGTAACAAATGGGCTTCAGGCCTCTTCTCATATCACACATCACCCTAAATAGCTACAAGCACAACATGAGGATAGTGATATGCCAAAGGGAATCTGGGAGCATGGTTCTGCACCACCATCCGCCAAATACAATTTGGCAACAAGCAGCAATAAATTCAGCAGTAGGAGTAGCAATAGATTGGGAGTCACCCAAAGTGTGGCCACTATTCTAGCGCTGATCATGATTGAAACACTGTTTTGGGACATTCATTTTACAGATTTTGTTCATGTCCTGGCTTCTATATCATCCTTTTTCGGTGGTGTTTGTGTGTATGCATGTGTGCGTGCATGTGTGCGCATGCATGTATGTGACCTATCACGTCTGATGATAAAGGAGAGGTGACATGATGATAAACTGAGCAATCATCTGGTTTTACAGCCTAATCCCTGGTAATCCTCCCTATAACACAGCCTCTTATCTTTGTTCTTTCTTCCTCTATGAAAGACACAGGAGCACACACACACATTTATGCACAAACACACACAGACACACATGCATTCACGCATGAACGCACACAGACACACACACAGACACATGCCTTCCCATGTGCACTCAAATTTTTTTTTTTATAAATAATATAGGGAGACTTGAGAGGAAACACCTTGTAACCATCGCTCATGCTGATACTAGTTTCTCTCATCTTCCTCTTTCTCTCTTTC
>OOFE01013716.1:0-46723 GCA_900323365.1 Monocentris japonica
TGCGATGTGAGATGGGTGTGTTATGTCTGCGGCTGCTTGTGTGAGCTCCGTGAAGGAGGCGGTTTCAGCTACAAATTTGTTTCTCTGGAGAAACAATGCATGCCGAGTACACACACACACACACACACACACACACACACACACACACACACACTCGTACACTCCTTTCTTCCAAAACCCCCTTGTGAAGCAGATTGACAGGCTAGAATGAAAATGAGGCGGACACTCGGTCACGACTTCAGTGCGTAAGCGTCCTTTTGAGAAGACCTCTAAACTTGGATCATATCACCATGGGAGCTATTTGGGTCGCAAGGGACTTTTGTTTGTTTTTGCTCTTGTTAAATAGTCGCCAAAGCGCAGCGCTTTCAGAGAATCGAGGTAAGGGTATGAGATTTTCCTTTTTTCAGCCCTGGAGACTTCTGTTCTTTACGCACGCTTTTAGGAGTGCGCTCTTGTTGTTCCCCACTGGTATCTTTAGTTTCTAAATAGTCTACTTGTTTTTATTTGTATTTGCAAAGGAATTGTATTGTCTTTGGGATTTACATTCTCCCTATACGCATCGTTTTGTAATAACATTTTTGTTTGGTATGAAAATGATAGGAATGTATTAGCTTAGGCAATAGTTTTTTGTGAACTTTTCAAACGGCCTCCTGCAACAAAACATAAGCTACTGTGATCATGAGGGTAGTTGACATTTTACTATTTGGCAATGGATCGATGGATCAATGTTTTCTTGCTCGTCTGCTCTTGTTTGTCCTTTACAAAATATCAGTAGTAAACGATATTTTGAGAATTTGAGTGATTACTGAATTTGAACATGGCTTGATGCTCAAGTATGCTCAAGTAATCATTACGTACGTCCCATATGTGATTCAATAGATCCATGCGCAGAGGAAAGTGATGGCTGTCACATTGATGCTATTTGTCAAAATACCCAAGGCTCATACAAGTGCACGTGTAAAGCAGGCTTTAAAGGAGATGGCCAACACTGTGAAGGTAAACCATCTCCTCTGTTGAGGTCTGTGTTTCATCATCATATTAGGTGACCAACCACCTTAAAGTGACATACTTTGATTACAGATTTGGATGCCTACGCACATAATTGAATGAATGAATCGTGTTATTTTTAATAGAAATGTGTATATATTGTGTTTATATTTACCGGTACTCAGTAATTTCTATAATGACTCCATCATAGTTTATGGTATGTTTTATCTCCTATTGTATCACTATATTATTCCTATAATGTTCCTATAAGGACTAGTTTTGCTGTGATTTTTGTATCCTTCGAAATGCATTCTAGAATTGCCATAGTTCTTTAAAATATATACTATACTTCCTTTTATAACACCGTAGTTCTTTTTCATTGACTAGACTAAAACAGTTCAACTTACTGCATATGTTCACTTGTGTCCCATTTCTTAGACATTGATGAATGCGACATGGAGTACAATGTCGGCTGTGTACATGAATGTAACAATATACCAGGCAATTATCGCTGCACTTGTCACGATGGATTCAATTTAGCACACGACGGACATAATTGTCTAGGTAAGATACGTTTTAAACTATTAAGTGAATTCGTCTCATGGAATCCGACAGCTTGGATTGTCAATTCGTATGGTGAAAAGTTCACTTTTACAGTTGTGCTGGGCTGTATGGTATGTTGGGATTAGTTTGTCAGGTTTACTCAGACCTAGACCAAACTCAGTTACATTAAAGCCCAGCCTATAATTGCAATATGGTGACTGCCGAACCACTACTGGCTTTGTTTACATTGTGATTTAATGGAGTGAAGTTATTTTTTGTAAAAGGTTTGTTTACATTTGTAATGTTTGCACACTAGATAAAACAGACCATATCTTAGTTATGGAGAGTTAAGAACTTTCTAAAAATAATTTACATGAATATGCCAAATAAAATCTCGATTTTATCTTTAATGTCATTAATCAACGCCATGACTCCACCTCCCTGTAGATGTGGATGAATGTAAGTTCAACAATGGAGGCTGCCAGCACACATGTGTTAACACCATGGGAAGCTATGAGTGCCGCTGTAAAGAAGGCTTCTTCCTTAGTGACAACCAGCACACATGCATCCACCGCTCTGTGGGTGAGTGACCACGGGTACTTGATCAATAAACAGCATCCATCTCTAGACCTGTACTGAGACTGCAGATCTGTGTGAAGTAGAACACAATAGAGTGTGTTTGCATGGAAGGGTGTTGGAGAATTAGTGAATTGCATCACCTCCCATAGTTGGAGGATCCTGCATTTAAAAGGTTATTTTAACTGATAAGGATGAAGTGAAAATCCTGTGCTCCTTCATGAGAGTTATTGAGTTTTTCAGTTTATAGTGTGCATGAGGGCTCAAATGTATTGAATGAAAGGGACACAGAGAATTAAGTAACAAATTCTCACTCATATAGAAGTCTGAGATTGACAGCACAATGAGGGATGATAGCTTTAAAGTTGGCTCCTGTCCCTGAAGATACATCTGGAGCATGCTGTGGGAAAAGGAGCTCTGTGTCTGAGGGAATAAAATAAGTTAATAACTGCAACACTCGAGCCTTTGTCATAGATGAGACTAAAGTTCTGTGTATTTGTAGCTTCCCAGCCAGAAGTGCTTTTGTTTTTTTCTTTTTCACTAAATTGAACTAAAATGCAAGTGCTTTCCACCCCATTGGGTTTTCCTCGACAGACCTGTTAAATGCTATGGACACATACACTCAACTGTGACCCCTCTGTGCAAATGGTACAAGGCATGTCTCATTTTACAGTTAGAAGTGTTACTGAGGTATCGGTATATATATTGGTTGGGGGATTTGCGACATTTTTTTAAAATGGAGAGGCCATCTGTGTTGAATGATGTTTTGTTTGGAATGCTTCACAACTAGACATGAGAATAAATGCTTTGCGCAGTAGAACCATCTGATATAAGTTCTTCCTATTCTGTGTACACCATATTCTGTTCATCAGTGATCCCAAAAGGACTGTTGCAGCTATCAAACAGGGATTCAAAAGGAGCATTGCATAGAAATTTCCTACTGCTTAGAACATTTAAACATGTAAACATACAGTGCTGTTTGAGAAATGTTTGTCTTCAGAAAATGAACTTGTAAACAAAGTCTTTTTTACACTGGAAATGCAAAAAAAGAGGTGAAACTAGTAGCCCATGTGTTTTGAATATATTAAGCATGAGAACAATCACTGTCTTTGAGAATGTCAAACTAATCTCTCAGTATGAGTGCTTTTGTGTATAGCCAGTCAGCCACTGTAGGAGAGTTTCATTGTGTACCTCTCTCTATCCCAGAGGGCCTCAGCTGTATGAATAAGGAGCATGGCTGCACTCACATCTGCAAAGAGACACCCAAGGGGGGTGTGGCCTGTGAGTGCCGTCCGGGGTTCGAACTGGCCAGCAATCAGAGAGGCTGCATCTGTATGTTTGCATCCACACGAAGCTCACTTTACACTATGCCTATTAAGACACACACAGTTGGTTTCAAATGTTAAGCTGATTATGTGACCCGAGGTTATTTGTTGTTGGCCTGCAGTAACTTGTAACCATGGCAACGGGGGCTGCCAGCACACCTGTGAGGACACAGAGCAGGGCCCCATATGCAAGTGTCATGTCAGGTATACCCTGCACCCTGACAGAAGGTCTTGTGTAGGTAAGCACTGACCCAACTGCTGCATGATTTGAATAGAGGTGATAGAAATATCATTTTTTCATGTTCTGGTAATCTTTGGGTTAGGAAGTCATGTTCCCTGGTTGTAATTATTGACCAGAATAGACTAAAACATGGAACACAAACACAAGAAGTGAATAGACATTCTAGGGCGAGCTTATTTTCGAGTCTCTAAACAACTTGTCTGTGCCAGTTCTCCTCATAGGCAGTCTTTCTTTTTTTTCTTCACACAATGGTTATGAGTGATAAGGATCAGCCATCAGATATTGAGTAGTATCTCCCCTCCAGCTGCAGTGTGTGTGAGGTCCAGGCGTATCACTGCAAGGTTGTCTCCAGATTCATTTTACTGATCTATATTATCTGCCACACACCACGACACCATGCACTGTATATCTCAAGTGTAAACATGCTTCTCACCAGCTCACCTTGAATCATTTATTTGGAGATGACTTAGTAACTTAACCTTTTGCAGTATAAAAGTAAAATAAAATTATTTGCCCAAAGTCTATTGTAGATAAACAAGCTAGAGTCAAATTTTCATTTAAGTGAACAGAAAAGTCTCAATGCATGTGTCATCAGTATCTTTGTTGAATTTGTATTTCTGTTGTCAGCCTATTTATGATTCATCTCACTTTGTGTCTTTGTCGTAGAACGAGATGAAGCCACCACTGAATCCTCAGACCACAATGCCACATCCTTTACTGAGGTTGACAAACGGGTCAAACGGAGGCTGCTCATGGGTAATAATTCCATTCATAGAATCCTATTGCTTTTACACCGCACTAGCTTAAACCGAATCTTCAAGCTAATCCGCTGAACTGAATGTTTACAATTACTTGACGGTGTGTAGGGCTACCAGGATCCAGTCAAGAGCGTTCAAAAGGGAAGAGGAGTAATGCCTAGTAAACCAATGCATTCCTCAGTCTTTAGAGCAAACTGTGAAATGACTATGGACTCTCACTTTCTCACCCCTGATTTCCCCCCCTGAAAAATATGCACTTGTGACAATGTGGTACATTTCACGTTTTCCTTCCATTTGGGAAGGGGATAGTGTCAACCCTTCTTGTATATTTAGCCCTATCAGTGATGCTGGGTCAGTCTGTGCACCTAAAACTTTATATCTTTAGTACTTTACAAGGTTATGAGTTCAGGGGGTCTGTCGGTAGGGTGAACCAGTTGTTAACATGCACTTCACCAATGTAAAGGTGCACTTACCAAAACATTATCTATCACGAATGTCTGCAAATGAAGCACACCGTTGCAACCATACTTTAGAGCCTCATTCATCTGTATCCATCAGGTGAATGAACACAGAAATGTACTGAAATTCTGGACCAAAGATTATTAAAAATATGAATTGTATACACTTCTTTCATTCAAATGCTCAAAATGATCTGCACAGTTTATTGAATAATGCGCACTCTGTGTGATATATATTTGCGCTGTCATGTCCATTCTGCATTCCAGGTGGTTTGAAGGTTTAACGTTCAGAAAACCAAGGTTCTGTTTTCCTAAGGATTTCGGCCTATATGATAGACGAGGAACGACTACAGTACATGGAAGAAGGTCAATAATTGGAGTACATTCACGTTTTGTCCTGTAATTTCAGAGACTTGTGCAGTGAACAATGGGGGGTGTGACTGCACCTGTAAGGACACATCCACAGGTGTACGCTGCAGCTGCCCTGTCGGCTTCACACTGCAGCCGGATGGAAAAACATGCAAAGGTCAGACTGCCAGTCCACTGACATCCTCCACAGAGAGGAGCGGTCTCTTGGTACTCCCATTCAGCTTGTTGCATTTGTATAGTAAGTCTCGCTAATGGGTTGGCTTGATATCACCTATTTACCACAGATATTGATGAGTGTGAGCTTCACAACGGCGGTTGCGATCACTTCTGTAGGAACACCATTGGCAGCTTTGAGTGCAACTGCAGAAAAGGATTCAAGCTGCTGACTGATGAACGTTCTTGCCAAGGTAGAAATGGCTCCTTTGTCCTTGTCTGCTTTCCTCAAAACCTGGAGGGTGGCTTAAGAGTATAGGTCTACTGGAGGATAAGACAGGACCTCTATATACTAGCAGTAGTTGTGACTTCCATGACCCCTCTGAAGATCCTTATTTGTGCCCTTGTAAACCTTAATGTTTTGAGCACATTCACACACAGCAGTTTACCCTGAACTACAATCGTAATTAAGATCCTCGTAGTGAAATGCTGATTTACTACAACAACTGTCAGAAACCAATGCTATGTTACCTCCCCAGTTAATATAGCGTACTGCACATGTCCAATTTCATTTAGTGGGAGAATTCAGTATCAAACGCAAATATGTTTGTGGGTGGGAAATCCCTCCTAATGAAGATTGCAACTGACAGCCCTGCAATCATGTTATCTCCCTGCTTTTGATTACAGATATAGATGAGTGTTTTTTTGAGAGGACATGTGATCACACGTGTGTGAACTCCCCTGGTGGTTTTGAGTGTGTGTGCAACAAAGGCTACACCCTGTACGGACTGGCCCATTGCGGAGGTGAGACTAAGTGCGAAGGAAGGAGCTTTTCAATTGCGCAATTCATAGATGTGTGAAGTTGTTACACATAAAGGTCGCAATATACACAAGTAGATATTTACTTGTTCGTTGGTACACTGGAGAAACACAATGTATAATTAAAATGATGATTTTTCCCCTTTCCTCTCAGACATAAATGAATGCAGTGTGAACAATGGAGGTTGTGAGCAGGGTTGTGAGAACACCATGGGTGGATTTGAATGCCATTGCCATCATGGCTATAAGCTACACTGGAACAAAAAGGATTGCATTGGTAAGCCAGTGCCCCTACATATATAAGAGGCATTTGCACTTCTGTTGTGTGCTCTTTGGAAAGTCTCTGATGAGATAGTTTATGCCATCCCACATTTTGGACTGCGACTTGGGGGACAAAAACAGGAGATACTTTTTCTCTTAAATTCTCTGTCACTTTGTTTTCTTGAGCTTGAAAAAAAGATTCAAAACGCTACAGTGCTATTGTTGCTGTTAGGATGTCGGACTTTGTTCCTCGTTCTTTCTGTGCCTCATGTTTGTGTTCCTTTTCCTCCCTGTTACAAGCAGCAGTGTTCTTTTTTACCTTGGAGTTTGTTGTGGTTTCTATGTTTCTATCTAGAGGCTGAGGGTTTACTACCTACAAACCCCCCCTCTAAACCTACCTTGAACTGTAGTAAGCAGGAGGGAGGGGATCGCTGCTTCCTGACATGCCAGTCCCAAGTTCATATCAGAAGTGGTGAGTTGGTTAGCCAGTCAATCGTCTAGTTGTTTGAATAGTCGGCAACATCAGCCTGCAGAGCAACGCTTCATGTTCCTACATGCTGCCTGTTTGCTCTCACTGACCTGGCTTTTGTGGCCCTAACTTTTGTCTCTGTTGGTCTCTGTGTCATGGCACCATGTGTGTTTTCAGGGACTGAGGATTCCTACACTGTGACCTGTGGAATGCCTCTGCCCTGCTTGGCTGAAGCACAAAAGAACAACAGTGGCTTGTACTGCTTGGGCAAGTACACAACATCACAGATTTACATCAGCCTCTATCTCTACCACTTTGACATACAAAACAAAAAGGGCAAGATTTTTTAAGAGTTCAGAATTTTTTTTTGTGGTTTTGTCCTGTAGGTCCACAAGTGTCAAATGTCCCACGCATTAAGACCACAGCCACTTTCAAGTTTGGTAGTGCAAAGTGCAACTTAAAACGAAGTCAAGAGAGACTGAAGGAGAGCCTCAACACTGCACACTCAGGTACAGAGGTTCCTATATCATATCTTAATGACCTTTAAAATACAAGACTGCAATTACAGATAGACATGGAATGAAATTACAACTCTGTTACTGGTTGTAAAACGATTTGGGTTTACCAGGAAGTGCCAACATCTTGCGCAGATGAACCAGACCTGAATGCTATTTCAAAGTAAACCAAAACTATGGCCAAATGTGAAAGAAATTTATTGGGAAAGTGGTGCAGTTTTTAATGTTTTGAATTCAAAGCACTGCACATTGTCTGGCAGTGACAGGGGAAGATGTAATTAGCCATAGCATGCCTTTCAGTTGGGTCTGACCTAGCCATCAATCAAATGGATTTCCGATTGTGGGATTATTTTGTTTCTCCAAAGGGTTCCGGCATGGTCTTTTACATCTCTCACAGTCATTGAAAGGGCACAGTTGCTTCAAATAAAGGACATTTGCACTGTGTCTCATCCTCTTCTGAGCTTGCCAGTCTACATACTGATAGAAGAAGGAAAAGAAATATTATGTATTTAACTCCATACACAGATTATTTTATCATCATTCACACTTCCAACATGTAAATGGCATTGACTGTCACTATATTATATCAGAATATAGAATTGATAGAATTGTTAAACGTGTCAAACCAAAGTGTTTTCTTTTCTGTATTAGTGGCTGTGATTTTCTTTAACGATTGTGTGATTGCATGTGTGTGTCTGTTGGTGGGGGTGTGGTTGTTTCCCACGCCCACAGATAGCAGGTTCCTCTTCACTGAAAATGTCCAGTTCAGCTACGTGAGCCTGCACTGCACCTCATCTGGACGGCGAACACGCAGCCGCCATGGCAGGAAAGCTGGTGAGGAGGAGGGCTCCTCTATCACGGCTGAGTTTGAGCTGGATGTGAACCTAGAGGAGGTAACAGGTTGGTCTCTCTGCACTGCCTGTCTGCCTGTCTGCCTGCCTGCCTGCCTGCCTGTGACCTCAGCCTCTTGGGGTCACCCTCTGCTTCATATTCTTCTCTTTCTTTCCCCACTGTCTATTCGTCACTAAACAACCCAAACTGTTAAAGTATCTCCTGTTTTGACTAGGCTGTTGGTGGTGGCCTCTGGGTTGGGATCACAGGGTTGAGGTGTTGTTGTTATGCTTTTCCTGACTTGATATAGTGTTTGCTCATGTGAATGGGTAGGTAAGCATGTGTGCATCTATGTATGATTGTACAATGTCCTGTAGGCATGTAATGTTGCGCCCCCGGAGACAGTTGTGGTATCAAGTGCTTCTCTCAGCAGAGAGCTGTGACCTGAGCTGTGTGCGTCGGCGCTCAGAGAAGAGGCTGAGGAAGACCATCAGAACCCTGAGGAAGTCCATCAACCGGGAACAGTTCCACCTCCACTTCGCTGGTTCTGACTATGAGCTAGCCAAGAGTCTGGGCCAGCCAGTAGACTTGCCAGGGCACTGTGTGGCAGGACAGGTGCTGGTGGGCAGGAAGTGTGGTGAGTTGGCAGTTGTTGGATTTACCTGTGACTCTACAAACAAACCTAGGTAGAGGTCAGGACAGCAACCATTCAGCCAGGCAGCACTTAGAATGGATACATAAATGCTTTTCACCTCTCAAGCAGGGCTACTTATTACAAGAGTGAAGGTCCAACCACTTCTGTTACACCTAACATAAGGCAGCAATGCCTCTGACTAGTTCCTATACACAGCGTAGTCTCATAGTCATGTCTTTAAGTAATTGAAATAGTCCATGCCAGTGAGATATATTTAGACAAGTTAGTTTAATGATTGGATTTGGAGCAGGTGTTGGCCAGATGAGTGCCATATTTGGTTTGCAGACATGCTGTAATGAGCTGGTTGGAGGGGAGAGAAAGCTTACAGGGAAGAACAGAGAGGCTGTTGTTGGCCCTCCAAGCCATGAGATCTTCCAGCATCTCTCTAGGATAAGAGTGTAACATGAGGGTTGGTGGCAGGCCTTGTGGTAGCTGTTGCCTCTTGGTCGGGTTTTATATACAACCCATAATAATGAAAATGTTCATTAGGTGTAATGGCACACTGTCATTGCTAGAGAGCTGAAGGCTGGCATGCGTTGTGTGCCCCTTAGTGTGCCCCTGAGTGTGTGCCCCTATATTAGGGCCTCACGGTACGTTCACTGCCTGCTTCACGCTGTGTTAAAATCAGTGAGACAGTGCGAATAGAGACAGATATATTGCCTTTCTCCATTGAGATGTCAAAATGTTTACGATCAGATGGTCTATGCTTTGTCCCGTAAACCCATGTCTGCATTACCAACATTAAAGATGTTTTAATCTGATGTAGACTTAAGCCCTGGATCATCTGTAAACCTCTCCTGACTCTTCTAGCGTGTCTCAGTATTTTATTAGGCAGATTATTTTCCCTCATTCTGAACTACCATCTTACATTGAAGGAAGTCAAAAGTAGAGTGTTATTCTTTAGTCATTATAGGACTTCTATCAGAGAGCAAATAGTCTGAAGCTATAGCTATTCTGTATTTTTCCAAGAGCTGTATTGATTTGGATTGAAAAAATAGATGTTTTTTTTCTTTTTGGCCTCTTAATTACATGATAGACATGATATGCACTTAGACTGTTCCACTTGGTTATTTTCAGGTTTCAGTAATAAAGGTCTTAACTCAGTATTCCCACATTGCACTTTCAGGTCAACATTAAGCAGTCTATTGGCCATGGCAGGGGTGCAGACATGTAATTTGGGAGGGGGGCTGAAAAGCATTCTTAACCTCCAGCTCTTTAAAGGAGCAATATTTTTCCCTCCTCCCCCACCTCCCTCTCTGGCTTAGCTCTGAGTGCAGTTTAGTCCTTTCAGTTTGCCCACTCCATTGAAAACCCCATTGGGGCTTGTTCTCACTGCCTCAGAAGGAGAGTAGACTAAAGCTATCCCTCCACAACAACACTAGGAGAAAATAATTCTTCTGCATTATTTAAAGCATTCCTCTCTCTTTATCTGACATGTTTCTGTTAGAGGTTGCATTATCTTGTTTACTATTCCAGGAAATAATCTCTGTTTCAATAGGTGTATGGGTCATTTAGTTTCTTCTTTAATTAAGTGAGGCATTTTTCTTTTTATTTGATAATTGTATATCAGTTCATTTTTAATAAAACAGGAATACTTCAAGTTGGTATCAGAATGTGATCATTTTGGTTTATCACAAGTAAAACAATTGTGGCAAAGCATGGCAGTTTAGATGGCTCAGAGATGCTGTGAATTGAGCTTGTCCACTTGTTCCCATCTATTTGATCGTTGTAGTCAAGTTGTTTGCGTGTTTGTTTTAACATTGGAGATGTTTAGGAAGTGCTGTTGATTCAAGCTGGCAGTTTGAGTGCTGTGCCCCCCTGCCCCCCAAGCAGGGCCACTTTGCATGACCCCCAGCCACTAAACTACTAAAAAGAATTGACTTCAGCCACACCATGGGAATCAATTAGCATCAGCTGTTTGGGCCTCTGCTTGATGGGCGCAAGAAGCGATTGGGCCAAGCAGAATGGGGGGATTCAGAAACCTGACCCCTTTTATTGGGTTCAGCTCCTTACCACTGTGATACCGTAGTGTTTTCCTATGTCATCAAGTAGGCAAAGACTGGGGACTTGAATAGAGGTGAAAGGTCTTTTAAACCTCTTTGGGGCCATCAATTCGAGGACTCTATAGAACCGGTTCTTTGCATTTGAAAGGCTTCAAGGTTTTTTTTCTCTCACTCTCACTCTCTCTCTTCTCTCACTCCTTCCCTCTGTCAAATAAAAGCTGTTTGAAGACAATGCAATGATGGCTCCTCATGGTCTTTCAGAATAAACAATAGGCTACAAAAAATGAACTGCTCTTGAGAGAATTACATTTTCTTTCTTTGAAGGAAAATCTAACAATTTGCTGAGCCACATATAATGAATCTACATTTAAGCTTTTGTGTGTCAAGCTTTTATAAATAGTGGTTCTCTACTGAGAGGCACATCTTAAAGGATACTACTGAGGCACATTTTGGACTAAAGGCCCGAGGGCCTAATTGATTTATTCTGTTGTGAGATCAGCTACAGTTTAAAGTCATGAAGCTCTAACACCATCAGACAGACACAATAATTCCCAACTTAATTACAGGCATCACTCTAGACAGTAGAAACCAAAGCAAAATGGTGCTCATCCCTTTAATTAAGCTTATTCACTCTTGTGAGATAAGAGGCAAACACTCCCTTTGATTGGCTTCTGTGTCTGCTTTTTGAGGGTGCTTACGAACATATTAAGAGCTCTTCCCTGATGCACAGCCATGCTTTATGAAGCATTAGGGCTGGTTTGATGTGGCACACAAAGGCAGCTGTTGAGAAGCATGGTGCTCTTATTTGTCTGATTTTTTTGCAAAGCTGCATCAGGTTGTTTTGCAAAGGTGTTTTAACAGCTCAGCACTGGGCCTCTGTGCACGTGTCTCTGTGTTTATGTGTTGTGTGTGTGAGTGTTTGTATTTGCGTCCATGCTATTGTAAAAGGGAGCATGGCCCGTGTAAGTGTGTGTTTGTGTGTACAGAGCCATGCAGCCTTTCGGGGGGCCTGAAGCATGTTTTGATTTGGGGCCCCCGTCTGATCCATGCCATGGCCAACCCACTCAATGATCATCAAAAGATAGTTTACCTCTCTAATTTAGTGACAGTGTTCACTGGTAACGTGTTGCTTAATAATGCTACAGTAATGTTAATACTTTTCCCAGTGAAGAGTAGTGTAACAGAATACGATTTCAATTCAAGTAATAATATTGCTGTTGCCAGTCATAACATAGCTTTTGTTATCACCCCCTATAAATATCAGATTGAAGTTGAATTTTCCAAAAACTATATCCCACCCCATTCTTCATTTTGTTTTCTTCATAAGTAGCTGTTGTCATCTCACACTATTCTCTCTTAGATGAGAAATGGCAGAAAGGTTTACTTTCTCTGGGTTGAAGTATTTCTACTAATTGAGCTAAAGCATGACAAGTTAAATAAGGTAATAAGATTACTCTTGAAATGAGTAATGAGTCATTACATTACTGGTGTAGTGATAGAGAGGGATAGAATTAAGCAACAAACTCTTGAGAATTTAATGGGGTGTAATAAGATGTAGGACTATCAATGAAGGCCCTGTAAAATTTACGTATCACAATTTTATTTTCCCAAGTTTGGATTTTTAAGATGTTTCACTAAATACTTTTAACCATGTAAAATGATTACATTCATTCTTTTAAGCATTAATCTTAACAAATAGAGGTATTATATCAGTGGTACCGATTTGTAGATGGGAGCCACTTTGACAAAGTCATCATGGGAGAACCACATAATTGTCCTGCCTGATTCAGATATTTTCTCACTTTCGATATTTGCCTGGTATCATAAAAATGTCAAATTGTATTTAAGCCTTCCACACAATGCTGAATAAAAAATTCTGATTAATTGGATAAATATTGCAATTTGAATTTGAGGCATCACTTATCATATCTTATGACCCTGCTTATAAAAACACATAATGCTTACTGATGCAATATATAAGCACTCATAAACCTAGTACTAATAACTCATAAGTTATATCTATAATGTTTTATGGGTGTTTCTATAATGCATCAGTAAGCATGATTTGTTCTTATATGTTTATGACTTATCATCAGAACCTCCACTGACATTAAAGGTTGTCTGACAAACTCTGATAGATAATATACCATAAACAAAATGAATGTAGTATAAAAACTGATATCGTTTAGGCTATAACCTGTTTACAAAATGTCTGTTTACGTTCACTGGCTGAAATATTTAAAACAATATGGCCGTTACATTTTCCAGTTGACTTGCTACACTTTGCTACATCACCGGCAACACACTCTCCTCTCTGCCTTGATAAACTGGCTTCTGATTGGTCAACAACTGGCCAGGGAGGGTTTCGATTGGTCAAGAATTCAATTACCACAACACATGCGATAGGCAGGACTTAAAAATCACAATTAATGGTCTTGTCATGCAACAGAACTGCCATATTCATAGTGTTGAGCTACAGTGTGGTTAGGACCGTTTCATTATGTGTAGCCAGAGGGCATCCTGCTGTGTTTTGCATTGTCTATCTCGCCTCTCCCGGTTTTTGTAGTCAGTTGCTACTAGCTAGATTGATCTACCTACAAAATTATCTCATTCCCAAAATTGTCTTATTGAGCTATCTACAAAAACACATCGTTTAGTTTTAGGTTCCTCACCTCTAGTCCTTATTTTTAAAGTTATTTTTTTAATATACTGGCTTGCCTGCTTAATTGAGTTTCAGTTTGATGCATATGTCACAATATTGTTGTTATTCTGGTGGAGAGGGAATAGATGCATTTAAGATGGTATAGTATCTTATATGGTAATTTATACTATTTTAGATGTGTTTCTGAGAGAAGATGAATTTTATTTCTAATTCACTATAATCCTAAGAAAAAGTCTTCAGAGACTGAGGGAAAATGACAGTGTTGGTGGCTCCCTGGAGAGACATTGTCTTAAGCCCAGTGTGTGCTCTGTGTGTAGACAGGGCACCTGTGTGGAAGAGTTTTCTCTTGTGTGAATCATTCGGGCGATTCTTCATTTAATTTTGTCTCATTTGCTGCACTCTGTTAGTGAGCTGCACCGTTGGTACGTACCACGACGGGGATCAGGGAAGGTGTGTTCTGTGTCCAGCTGGAACGTACCAAGATGAGGAGGGGCAGATGTCTTGTGAGGTCTGCCCTGGACCCGAAGGGAGAGGCAACTCCAAGGTGGTTGGGGCTCGAAAACTCTCAGAGTGTGGAGGTAAGGCATGGTTAAACAAACTACAGCAGGTGTCATTATAAATTGTAGTTAAGAGCTGCATAGTTTTACTTCCTTATGAAATATTATGCAGTGGAAACTGGCAGGAAAGACGCCAGAGAGAAGAGGCTGACTTGTGATATGACAGGAGCTGGACTCAAAAACACAATGTCATGAATACTTGGTTTGCACCTTAGTTGTCTGAGCCACCAGGAGGCCCTGCCAGAACCTGGGAAAGCTCAGTTTACACTTCAACAGAAACACAGATGCACAAGCTCGTACAAAAACGCCTGAACCAGTTGGAACAACAGTGCTGTAAACAATAAGGGTTTGTTCCAATCCAAAATACTGTATTCAGAAACCCATAAACAATGGATTTAATAATTTAAGGTTGCCTGCTCACCATCCACTCCCACATCAACAGGAAATGGGAACAGAGCACACCTACAGTTCAAATGTAGAAAATGACCATAATATGACATGCTACCTGTATGTCATCAAGTGGGTGTGAGTCACCTCTTCACCACTGGATAGTCAACAGGTTCATCCATAATCTCGGTATTAGGATATATACAGGTAGAGATCCATGAAAGATCATAGAAAGGTTCTCCCTGATTTGGTTTGAGATTTTTAAAAGTAAATGAGCCTTTTAGAATGGCTTCCTGTTATGAATATGAACCACACAAGAAGAAATGGTTCCCCGATAAAGATCTCGGAGACAGATGTTCTGCTTTGTATGAAGTCAAAGAAGCCTGGCCTTAGATGTTCAAGATGTATTTGAATTCAAAAGGCGCACATGGCCCCTTCCCAGTCCTGAATGAAAGGAAGACGAGCCACCATGTTTTGGTCTCCTCTGCTGCTGTTATCACAGTCACTTTGTGGCTGTGTCCCAGATCCCTTCTCCTGCTGCTCTCTCTGACAGACTAAACAAGAGGAGCTATCAGCAGACTCCCAGTGGCAACCAGTTTGTATAAGTCATTCGGGAGATATGTGAAAGGTGGTTCAGTAGAAGATAAAATACATTACATCACTCCAGCAACATTTACTTAGGGTTTGCTATATGCTCTTATCTTAATGGTAAAGGAGTATATTTTCTCTTATTGGAGGACTGGTGTGTCACCACATGCAAAATGCTGAAGACCCCATAAAATAAAAAATGAATTAAAGTTGTTAAGTGGTGCATCTCCTCCAAGGTGCTCCAGGGAGATGATATTGGGCAAAACTTCACAAAAACTATACCTTTATGAATTTATGACAATACATTCTGCAGTTGGGGGCATATCTTTTTGATTGACATCTCTTAACAAGCTAGAGGTGGTGTGTTGGGGGCTTTCCAAGATACATACACAAAGATATCAGAGCATGCAAGTGATTCTACAAAAACATATAATACTCCCATAATGCAGAAAGTAATGGTGATAAAATCTATTTAACGACAATCAAACCTCACCACTGCTTTCAAGCTGCTGCATCTGAGCTTGCATGGTGTCTTCAACACTTGAACCTCTGACTAGACCAAATGCCTTTGTGTGCCCAGGTCAATGTCCCCCAGGTCAGTTCTCTCATGACGGCTTCATCCCTTGCCTGCCCTGTTCATTGGGAAGTTACCAGCCAGAAGTGGGCCGCACCTCCTGCTTCCCTTGCGGAGGGAACCTGGTCACCAAGCACAGTGGTGCTGTGTCCTTTCAGGAGTGTGAGACCAAAGGTGAGGCAGTCGTCATCTTTCCCTTTTAGTTGTACAGTCTGTTTGAAATTCTTTTGAGCGTTAAAAGGACCTCTGCTGCCCTCTGCAGCTGTTGCAGTGTTGCAGCTGTTGCATTCTGGCACTTGAGCTCTTGTTGTGTATTAGCTCCCTTCAATCTCTCTCTTTGACTGCCACAGTCCAGTGCTCTCCAGGACATTACTACAACACGAGTACACACCGCTGCATCCGCTGTCCCATGGGCACTTATCAAGTGGAGTTCGGCCAGAACTACTGCATAGCATGCCCTGGAAACACCACCACCGACTTTGATGGCTCCACTAACATCATGCAGTGCAAAAGTATGTATGTTTGTGTGTGCATGCTAGTATTTACACATATATTTTTACATTCAGCAAAAAAATACAGCAGCGGCATGCTTGTCCTGTGTCCAGTTTTCTCTGTGCCCAACTCTGAGATTCTGTTGTAGAAAATTAGCGTTGCTACACCAAGAAGGTATAAACTATTTGACACTGTTCTGTTACTTCACAGACCGGCAGTGTGGAGGAGAGATGGGAGATTTTACTGGCTACATCGAGTCCCCCAACTACCCAGGGAACTACCCAGCTAATATCGAATGCACCTGGATGATAAACCCGCCGCCCAAGCGCAGGATCCTTATTGTAGTCCCAGAAATCTACCTCCCTATTGAGGACGAGTGTGGAGACTACCTAGTCATGAGAAAAAGCTGTGAGTCTAAGCTCTGGGTGTTGGTGTGTTTGTGTCTGGGGTGCATGTGTGTGTACCTTTGATATCTCAGGGAGTTGTTAGCTGGGTGCATGACTGTGTGTGCAAAGCAGCGTTAGTGTGATTTCACCACAGGAGGCCAGATTGGTGTAATAAATGTCTTAAGAATTTAAAGCTGTTGTCAAGGTTGCCAGGAAGAACTACATAGTGTGTTAGCACCTTATTTATGATGCTAGACTCCCAACGGTCTACTAACATTAAAGCTTCACACAAGCAAATAATGGAGTGTAATCCTTTCTGGCCGTATCCTGATTTCACAGCTCTCTCCAACTCTGTGACAACTTATGAGACTTGTCAGACATACGAACGTCCCATTGCTTTCACCTCCCGCTCCAAGAGGCTTTGGATACAGTTCAAGTCCAACGAGGGAAACAGCGGGAAAGGCTTCCAGGTCCCATATGTTACCTATGACGGTAGGAGGAAATGTGATGTTTTGCATTTGTATTTGTAATTAATATTAATTTGTTTCTCCCCTCAAGCACCAAATTCAAATCAACTGGTCGCACTAAGGATCTGTTTATGTGCTGTATTTGTTTCAGAGGACTACCAAGAATTAATAGAAGATATAGTCAGAGATGGAAGGTTATACGCTTCAGAGAATCATCAGGAAATTCTCAAGGTAGAGTTTATGCCTGTGCTATACAAATGATTGTTGTTTTCAAAGAACCGTCATGGTTTTTGCATTTTGTAGTCCAACAATGAAATCATGTAAGTTAGACTTTGGACCACAGTTAGTCACAAATTTGGCCACAAGAAATGCTGAAAGTCGGGGAGATGTAAAGAAATTAAAGGTCTCCCAGACAAAAATGTCTCCTAGAAAATTTGGCCCTGTACCTGTATTTGTTTGTGTCTGTGCATCTATATATTTGCCCAATGCAGCCTGTTGTTTAAGGCATGTCAGTTTCATATTCAGGATATGCAATGGTGTGTTTTCGAACAATTTTGAATCGTACAAAATTATTTAAATAGAACAAAACAAATAGAAGTATTTAAGTAGTACACAATATTGTTATGTTGTTAGAATATGAAGTAAATACACCAGCAAACTGGACTCTCCTCAAAACATCATCCAATATTTTGATTGTATAGTGCCCTCTTTTGGAGACATGTAGAAATACAGGTTACTGTTCACATTGGCTTTATTTGGCACATATAAATGCCTTTACTTTTCATTCATGTTATACATTTTCCCATCAGGACAAGAAACTCATGAAGGCATTGTTTGATGTGCTGGCCCACCCACAGAACTTCTTCAACTATACAGCACAAGAGTCAAGAGAAATGTTCCCTAAATCCTTCATCCGATTCCTGCGTTCCAAAGTACTTAGATTCCTTCGCCCTTAGGATGGAGCAATCGTCATCCAGTTGCTTTGTGGATATTTCATGAAACGTTTGTATTGGATACTGGCCACAGTATCTATTTTACCCACTGACCAGTTAAGAGTATTCTGTAGTAATCCTGTTTTCTGATACTAGAGTGGACTATACACTTAGTAAAACTGATCCTAAAGAGAAAGCAGACAAGCAAGTGGACTTTTCTAGTGGACCTTTAACTGGACCTTTGAGAGGGATAGAGTGATGGGGTCTAAAATGGTACAGAGCACAGACACATGGGCCGCCTCAATCAGTCCACACTGTTTCTTCCCATTTGTTCCATTTGTTTGGAATGTGTTTTAATGAGCAATGCAAGAACTGCAATGACTTTATAACCTCCTTTTGATTTCAAAGTGTCCATCTCAGGATTAAAATCCAAAGTGGTAGTCTGCTCTTTTATGATTTTGTTAGTGCTTGGGTAAAGCTGAAGAGATTTAGGAAGTCTTAATATGACATTAATAGTATGCATCTGTTTGAATATTGCTGAATACATATTCCAATCACAACATTATGAGAATGTTGCTAATAGCATGGTGATAAGACACTCAAATATGGTAGCTAACTGAGATATATACTGAATGTCAGCAATATATAGTGTGTATCTAGCTATAACATAGGCTACTGTTTCACAGGTAGAGTTGAACTGCTGACAGAAATACCGCTAAATATAAGAAACAAAATAGCACAAATGTGACCTTTTCTTGGGAACGTCATAGCACTGCAAAGTATGTAGTGACACCACAAAAGCAATTATTCTTATCAATGTTTTGTATATGATGTAAAAAGTTTTAGGTGAAATGCTAATGTGTTGTAGCAACTACATTCCTGTAGCATTGACGCATCTCCTGACACCCCACCCCATGTTTATGATGTTTCAAGGTAATTGAATGGGTGCCACTGTCCAGAAAAACATTTAAGCTTCCAAGTAACTGGATAGAGGCTTTTAAGCGTTCACAAAACATCAGCTGCCCAATCAAAATGCATGTGCATCAAGAAGTTTCTTTATGAACCGGCAACCAAAGACAACTCTTCACTCTTCAGCCGCTCAGAGAAATGAGCTTATGGAGTGATGTGATTTGAGATTTAGAGGAGGGCAAAAAGGGAGCAATGTGAAGAGCAATTCTATTTTACAAAGCTTTCTTTTCATATCAGATCATTTCTATATGAAATGAAAGTTTTGTAAAATAGAATTTCTCTTCACTTTTGTCTTAGATAATGTATATTTTTATTGTTTGTACATCTAACATGCTGTAAATAAAGATAGTAAACTTATTTGTGTGGTTGGTTCTTCTTGTAGCATTCTAAATTAAGTGTTTCAGTTGCATTTCATTCACACACACTCACAAGATAAGAGTGGAAACCAATATTTGAACATCAGCACTCCAACATCTCAAACCAGTGAGTGCATTCGTTTTAGTGCGTCCGATCCTCTCTGGTAGCCGGTCACTTGACGAGCAGACACCACATTTAATGTAGATGGCCTTTAACTTTACCCGCTCTATGATGTCATACCTAATTTACAAATTGGGCAAACACCAGCATTAAACGCGAAAATCTACATGTCATTTTATGAGATCTTCGTAATCTGATCAGCTCAAGAGATGAGGAAATGTAGGCTTACGTGGATTTTGAATGTTTCGTTTAATACATTTGACCACTGAATTGCGCAGTGTTTAGTCCGCCATGTGGATTTTTGTTTCGGTTATTGCTTCGCTTTTGTCGGAGCGGTCAGATCGGGAAGGAGAGTTTTAAAACGAGCGCAAACTCCGCCCAGCCCGTATGACACCGTCCGACCAGGACAGATTAACCGAGCGCGCCCAAAGTTGATTTCCCCACAACTCCGGAAGTTACGAGTCATCTGATCGGAAGCTAAGGGTGTTTATCCACATTAGCCTACTGGCTAACGTCAGCTGTTAGCTGTCTACACGACTGACATTATTGTTGATCAAAGCGGCTGCTCTGGAAGCTTGTTATTTGAAAACCCAGTTTGTGACACACTGTAAAAATGAAGTCTGTATTCCTCCTCGAGGTTTTCTCCCTGGTGTGTTTTATACTGTTAACACAGGCGGGTGCGAAGGTAAGTACAGCTACGTTAGCGTTAGCTAACGTTAGATAATGATGAAATCCTCATCAAACGATAGGAACCTGTTACTTTTGGCAAGCTAAAAAATAGCCAACTTCAGATATATCTGTTATTTTCTTTCTTCATCTCACAAGGTAAATGCTGTTGCTAACGCTAACACAGGACCATATGTATGCGCATCCGTCATGACAATCAGTATCGCCATAACAGGGTAGTGGTTGACAGTTTCTGTCTTATGATCGATCCCTTATAGAACTCTGAAGACGTTCGCTGTAAATGCATCTGCCCGCCCTACAGAGAGATCCAAGGACATATCTACAAACGAAATGTTTCTCTTAAAGATTGGTATGTTGTGCGACTCTAATCAGTCACATCGGACTATCTAACAATGTTTGTTTCTCATCTACTGCACCGTTTCTCCTATTTTCCAGCAATTGTCTTCATGTAGTTGATCCCATGCCGGTTGACGGGAAAGATGTGGAGGCGTATTGTTTACGTTGTGAGTGTAAATATGAAGAGAGGAGCTCGGGGACAATCAAAGTAAGTCAACAACATGAAGTGTATCAGAGTAGGGAATTAAAGTTTCGAGCCAGCTCCATCATTTAATTTACAAGA
The DNA here is from genome assembly GCA_900323365.1 of Monocentris japonica. Classification (NCBI taxonomy): domain Eukaryota; kingdom Metazoa; phylum Chordata; class Actinopteri; order Trachichthyiformes; family Monocentridae; genus Monocentris; species Monocentris japonica. The sequence continues at coordinate 20,800 of OOFE01013716.1, forward strand.
AATTGTTTTATTTATTTGGATCATACACATGCCACAGGGATCCAAACTAATCCATAATCGTCTATTCTGTTTAGGTTACCATTATAATATACCTGTCCATTTTGGGCCTGCTGCTTCTGTACATGGTCTACCTGACCCTCCTGGAGCCCATGCTGAAGAGGCGTCTATTTGGACACTCCCAACTTATCCAAAGCGATGATGATGTTGTTGGGGTATATGTCACTTTTCTTTTCGTGGCATTACAAATCATAGTTGGAAAGTACCATAATGTTGTATTTTGTGGTAATATTGTGGTACCTAGTCAAGGAGCGTGGTCAACTGTTCCACTCTTCCTCCATAAAAAAAGACTATGAAGGCAGACCTGCCCAAAAAGAAGTCTGGACCAATAATGTAAACTGTAATGTAATCTTTACGTCTGGGAGGGCTCACTGGAGAATCCATTAACAACTGCAAACACAGAGTGAAAGACTGCAGCATGGAAGCTAAAACTAGTGCATGAAGCACGCCTCTTTCCCATGTTCACAACTCAGTCTGTATTAACTGAGGATAATGTGTTATAAGGGCATGTCCTGGTGGCTCACTGGGCTAGGGTTAGTTTAAGGTGCATATCATGTACTCTCAATGTCATGGTTTAGTTGCACGTCATCCCCTCTCTCTCCCGCATATGCCCTGTCACTTTCCATTGTAAACTAGAAAGAAAAGAAGAGTAGAAATACCATAAAAATTAGGAAATTTGCATACATAAAGCAATAAAATAAATAGTTTTCCAAAAGTCTGACAGTGTTTAGATCAGTGGTCCTCAAATCCAGAACCCAGAGTACTGCTGGTTTTCTATCCTACCAGGTAGTTGCATTCATCTGGCATCCTTGTCAGTCAGGTCTGAATCAGTCCTGATTATACAGCTAGAATGAAAATACATGGCAGAATAGAAAACCAGCAGCACTCTGAACCCAGACGTCCACATTTGAGGAGCACTTGTTTAGATATTAGAGTAAAGCAAAACAGTAACAGCCCCATTCTGTGGTCAGAGGTGGTACTGCAGCTGCCACACTTTCACTGGCAAAATATAGGCAGAACAAGGAAGTGTTTGGTGAGAGGTTTCTCTCGTGCAAAAAACGTAAGGGTCACCATGAGAATATTCTTATAACAGGGCTGATACTTGTAGTCTTTACAGAGGTTGCTGCATTACTTAGTTTGTTCAAGTAGTGGGAGATTTCTAATGACTTCAGTGATTCCTCTTTGTGCATTCAAGCAGTGTGCAGCAGCAGAACAAGAAATATACCACCACGGCTAGAGAAACCATGAAATTAACTAGTGTTCCTCTAAAACAAAAAGAAGTAGAGCCCTAACATTGAGAATTACTGTAGTTACCGTGATAGAGTATCCAAAGAAAAATATTTGTAGCACAGCACCTTGCACCTGAACCATAACTAGGACCAAAATGGAGACAGATGTGAAACCTAAACTAAGATACCCCTAAGCACTACTGCTCCATAAAATTACAGCGGAAACGCTCGGTTTGGACTGTTGAGTGCTGTTTCTTTCTGAGAGGGAGACCAGTTATGTGAAGTCGCAAAAGAACAAAATGCAGTGAGGGGAAAATGTTGGTCTGCTTTCCCCAACACAAGTTTATGTCAGAAAGCCCAGCTATGACAGTCCCATTCCTCTATTAGATCTGCTTTTACCCTGGTAATGTGATAGCCCTATGTCAGACCTATTCAACCCTTGATGACTTCTGACCTCCTTTTGTCATTCTTTGCTTTCAGGACCAGCAGCCTTTTGCCAATGCTCACAATGTTCTGTCCCGTTCACACTCTCGACCCAACGTGTTAAACAAAGTAGAGCATGCTCAGCAGCGCTGGAGGAGGCAGGTTCAGGAACAGAGGAAGTCTGTGTTTGACCGCCATGTTGTCCTCAGTTAAACTGCTCCCCTGCAAGCAAGAGTTTTTGGTGGAGCATAAACACTGTGACAGAGCCCTCAATTTCTATCTCTTCCTCTCTCCTCCACTTTCTACATATTCTCTCATTTGTGATTTGTATCTCATTAAGTATCATCCAGTATGTGTTCCAGAGGTAAACATGGTAAAGCGATCTTGAGATTTGTAGTGCAGAAATCCCCTGGCAGACGTGTATGACCAAAGCTGGGAACTGTGCTATTGACTCTTCAAGCAGAGCAAGAGATTACAGTGAAATCATTTTCACAATCCCAAATGAGTAGTCTTTTTCATTTCCAAAGGCAAAATTTCATCTGTACCTGCTGTCTAATTTGTGAACGTGCCAAGTCACCAGAGAATTGCAGTGAAAAATTTAAGGTAGAGAGTACATACATGTAAATTAATTCTTTCAAGTGAAGGATTTTTTTTAATGTCTATAAACATGACAGGAAAATAACTCTTTTGTCCTCTGGCCACAGTGACTGGTGGTCCAAAGCTTACCAGTCTGTTTCACAAACATTCAAATGATGGCTGGTGCCTGTCAAGTTGCTGGTAGACTACAGGCAGATTCCAGCTGCAGTAATAATATATTAGCATGTGGCTGGTGGCAGTTTTCCACCCAGTTACAACATAATCTGGAACTGCTGCTCTTACCACAAGGGATAGTATAAATTGTAAAAGTTTGTTTTGTCTCATTTGAAAACGCATGTTTTATAAGAAATTTTGAATACATTTTTCAACTGGTCATCCCTACCATAATAACATGATTCATGTCTGATAACTGGCATGAAAACATCATGCCATTTGCCATGATGACATTTAGAACTAATTTCACTAAGCCTCGTTGCAGAAATTGATGCAATTATACATTTGTATTGTCATAGTAAAAGTAGCTGTACTATTGTCTCCTATCTGTTGAAGATCCTACTACTGTCAGCTCCCCTGTTCAGCTGACTAAACAAATTTAATTTCTATTTCTTTTTTTTTTTCGCAATTCTGTATGTTTGGTCCAACCTCGGTAATATGAAGCACTCCATTATGAAGGCTGAAAATATGTCTTATCTGATAGACAGCGTTGGTATGACAGGATTGTGTTACTCTGAGGTGTAAAAAGTTTATATTTGGAATCATATTCTTTTGAGTAATCGGGTGTACATGGGAGGGGGGATCAAATAACCATTGTATGGAGGCCCATGAAAGTGTTCTTAACTCTTATATGTGATACCTTTAAATTTGAAATAAATTTATGTGATATTTGTGATTCTTCTATATGTAATGTCCTGAAATTTCCACACGCTTTACATTAGGGACAGCCCTAATCTGCAACTTTTCTGTCAACCTTGAGAACACAGAACTGTCACCAGTATTTGAATTAGTGGTACATTACCTTTGAATCAAACACCACAACCCAATTTAATAATCTATCTGTCATTCATATATTCCAGGACAGTCCAATATTTGTGAACACAACTATTCCCAAAAGCAGAAATAATGTAATCTGAGGCATATGGTGTTGTATCATATGTTAGGTTGTCTTTAGATTTTGAACAATATTTCAGTGGGATTCTGGGGTCTGAGGTGGACTTTTAATTCAGAAAATGAATTTGGGAATGTGATTCCTTTAAGGAAAGTATTTGAGTCTCGTTGCTGAGGTTTCAAAGGAAAAATAAATGATTACCCTTTCACTATGTAGAAAATACTTTGTATTTATACTAAGTAGTAAGTATTTTCTGCACTTTGTGCACATTTTGTGTGAGCTTTGTAGTTACAGTGTTGATTTATTTATTTATTTATTTTTCAAATTCCAGGAATGGGTTTCAAATGCCATCCATTAGTGAACCACAAACTGTGCTTGAGCATTATGAAGGAGGAAACAATCAAAAATCCCAATGGAGACCAATTGCAACGGCCTGTGGGGAGAGAAAATAACAGCTAGGGCCAGTGCACAGTGCCTTTGTTCCTCAGAAAATCCCCATTTCTTTCTTCTTGACAAATACAAAATGTCTTTAACAGACAGCTAACAAGTAATTACAATCAATGAAGGAAGTTTATTTTATTTGGTTATGTAATCTATTTCATGTATGATTCAATATACTATATAGTATCAATATAGTATTATACCAAATCCTTGTGGATAAATCAAGCTTACTTTCAGAACCACCAGATGGCAAAAAATGTTTTTCCCCTCACAGCAAGAAACAAAGAAGCAAGTGCAACAGATGAGGAGATAACTTCTGGATTTCACTTGATTTAAATCTCCCGAAGCTTAGTGAAGAACAATAAGAATACCTTGAAATGCCAATTACAGAGATTAAGATAGTCCCCAGCTCCTGATAGATTTACAAGTGTGTTATTCCACAGAATTTATACCACTCATCAACCACAACCAGCTGTCCACTCCCTGACTAATAGGATTATTTCTTCCTATTTTACACTCGAGTCTTTTGCTATAACTAAACAGAGGAACGCAAATTTACAAGGGGTTAAAATAGGAAGTTCGGTACACCAGCTCATGTTGTATGCAGACGATATCCTCATGTATGTATCAAATCCAGCTAAATCTATCCCAACTCTTCTCCAAGTCATTCTCAAAGCTGTCTGGGTATAAACAGAACTGGGCAAAGTCTGAGGCTCTCCCATTAACTTCACATTGCCCCTAAATGTCATCCATACATACAGACTTTAGAGGGTATAAAGTACCTGGGTATCCTTTCCCCCCAACAGACCAGTCACAGAGATCAGTCATAGATGGTCAACACTTTCTCTCACCTTATGGAGTAAAGTTAACATGTTAAAAATGAACTGTATACAGATGTTAAACTACCTTCTTCAGACCCTTCGAGACTTTCACAGCCCACTCCTTCCCACCCCAGCTTGTTTGTCAAGTAAACTCATATCATCTACAGACGAAATGGAGGAAAGTTTCCCAGATATTCACAGTGAACTGATATCTCATGCAGATTGGAGTTTTAGTTATATAAACATTCCTTGGCGGCAGAGATAATCTTGGTGGTTGAGTTAAACCTCAGTGGGTGGAGCCAAAAACTGTTTCTGGCTGAGTAACTGACTGAAACCCAGCCAAAAAGGTAAGGGGTAAGAGAGGAGCTAGCTATTGTTATGAAGTCTAGGACTCTTGCTACTAATTGAAAAAATGTAATTTAGCCATACTTAGTCATCTAGGTAAACTAGTTAGCTCGCCTGCTGGCCTTCCAAGATCATGAATGCCATGGCCATGAATGAATGACAAAAGAAGTGAATGCCATTTAATTTTTCAATTTATATTTTGACCAGGGTTCTTTCTTTGTTTGCCACTTAGCTAACTTGTTCTCCCTTTTGGCTCCACCCATTGAGATTTAACTCAGTTCAACCAATAAGATTATTTCTGCCTCCAGAACTGCTCCGCCTCAGAGAAATGTTTGTATAACTAAAACTCTACTCTATCTTAACTTGAAATCAAGTATCTGGTCAAATCCTGAAATATGTAGGTTAGGCTATATGCACGGTCTTAAAGGTGTCCTTGCGCTCAAAGATCTATATGAGGGATACTCTGAAATCCTTTCAGAGTATCTCTAGACATAACTTCTGGCAGTATTTCAATTAGTTTCTGGCAGCATTAATGCAACATTATGGGTGCACCCATAACCCCCCCCATGCTTCTATTCCATAGGCCTTTCTTTCATCCATCAATCAAAATGTCACACACATTAAAGGGTGCCTGGGAGAAGGATTTTAATACTTCATTCAATGAGAAAGAATGGGACCATATTTGCCAGAATAACAAAAGAATATCAAGGGATATTAGAATCAGACTAATTCAGTTTAACATTTTATAACACTATTAGTGGACACTATCAAGGTTAAGTAAACTTGCTGAAATCCTGAAATCCTGAAATAGCTGACTTCTGGAGATGTCAAGGCTCTGCGGGGATTCTTGTACATGCATTGTCACTATTGAGTACCACAGACACGCAAGTCCTAACAGGAACATTAGAGGAACATTACAGTGATTTTCATGCACATACAGATCGGCCGTGTAATTAATCCCACATTCAAGCAGATTTCTTCCTTTCCTTCTTTTTCCCCCGTTTTTTTCTAAATTATAGACATTTGGAAAGTACAGTCAGCCACTAAAATTCAACGTTAAGAGTTGATTGATCAAAATGTGAATAATTTGCAGCGCGTACTGCCTGATAATATTTGATTATCATGATGAAATAATAATATTGTTTTCACTTTTCAATGATTTCCATAGAGCTGCCGTCATCATTTCCTGTGCAGTCCTTTTTTCTTTTTTCCATTGCATGCCGTTATACAGAGGGGACTACTTTTGCGCAGAAAAATCAGTTTTCAGGCTTCTCAGGCAGAAAGCGACAGACGGCTCTGTTCAACAATGGATTACTGACGAAACAGTGCAACACAGAAAATCAGGTACGTTTTTGATTCAACTAATTAAATGACGTAAATAGAGACATCTCACGTAATCCTAACAATATTCAGTAACTTATTTGTGGTATCTGATTATAGTTATATTCATTAGAAATGAAAACTCCCTACATGTTGTATAGTCTATGCTATTGCTAAGATGACTAGGCTAAACGTTATTCATATATAGTGAATTTAATCGATGTTGGCTAATTGTCTTATTCACTCTGTTTGTAAGGACTGATGTTTGGGGGAAAAAAAGAGAGTAGTCCTTTTCAGCTGTAGTGACGTATGGAGGCGGGATGGCCTACAGGGGGCACCCCAGCCATTGGATTTGATCTTTCCAAATAATCAATATAAAGTGGTACCTATCTGTTTCACTTCGTTTCAGACATTTCGCCTGGACTCACCTGTAGATTGTTTGGATTTTCCTTCATATCCCAATTAATCTATTTATTCATTTCCATGTCCTCCTGGTGAGACACTGTGACCACCCCCTGACACACACACACACACACACACACAGCAGGGCTTTCTGACAGATTAAATACATTAACTTTAATTCTTTCATTACAGATTCTTTTCAGTGAATGATGCTAGTGTACATTACACTAGCATAGTGGAGAATGACACTTTTTAGTATTCAAGGTCTCTGAGACAATGGTCAAATTGATGTTATGACTGCTGTGTGGTGAAAAGTTGAAATGCCATGAAATACCAGGTTATGGAATGCAGCATATCTGTCCTTGTGCTAGACTTTTCCTACTGCTAAAATGTTCCGATACTTGAAATTAGCAGACTATGTTGTGCATCCCTGGATCTGATAGATAAATCATTTTTCATGACATTAACATGTTTTTGCTGAGTGAACAAGGAAGGCATTTCTTTATTAAGAAAATCATTAGACTGTACATTCCAGTTCATATTATTCAGTGATTAGTATTGAAGTGGTGGCTAAATCAGTAATTCTGATGTAAAGTTACTGATTACATTGTTTCATTACCTCAATTTTTTTATTAAGTACAACCCAAACTGTTTTTTGTCGGACTATTTTTTGCCAAACACAATGCTTTGATGATGCCTTTGGTTATGATTAGTTGTGATTAGTAATGATGCTACACACTGTAATGTAATGGTGGAGGTTACCAGTATTGATAAGGAAAGGGGATATTGCAATATCAGTTCTGCCTCTATCACACTTTTTTGCAATTGGAACAAGATGTTTGAGTACATGCAACTGACATTCTGGTTCTTTCTAACAGAAATCCAAACAAATGTAGAAATAGCACTGTAGGAGAGGGTGTTTTGACTGGGACATTGTAAGTTAATTTGAGTTTTGGTTTGACCAGGCCTGAGGCTAGCCCAAATGACCTCAAGATGTTGCTGCCATTTACTTGGCGTCTTGAATTCGAACACAACTAAAGTAAAAACTTGGAGGAAATCTTGACCACATATCGTGTGGCAAGAAGTAGCTGGCCAAAAACATTTTCTGATCAGAGACTGTAGAAAATGACTGAGATGTCACTTTGTACATTGTCTGGGCAAATGCCATGGTAACAATCTTATGTAGCTCCTCCAGCATTACACTTTTCAAATTTCTAAACCTCTTGGAAAGCATTTCAAAATGTGCTGATTATTTCCACCAGTCACAGTCCCAGTCAAAACAAGGCTCAGGTGTGCCAGGGCGAGGCCAATTAGCTTTGTCTCTCTGTGATTGGTAGAAATCAGCTGTCACTTTGCCTTGTAAACCAATGATTTACTCACAAGGCTTATTTGAAAATGTTCATATTGTCTGTGAGATCAGTGGAGGAGGGCTTTAATGATAGGCACACAACAGTCATCCACGAAATAAGCCTGGGTAAGTGCTGTTCTCTCTGGAGAGAACGCCATGCCAAACTCTTTAATGTGCCCTTGATTATTGACAAAGGTACATATCCCTTAAAATATGACTTAAACCTTAAACCTAACCTTTTCTGAAATGTCGGATTCCACTCTTCAATCCACCAAACATTATATCCACCAAGCAGCACTTTATTTCAATAAAATCTCAACTTTAAGAACCGGTTCTCACTACTCATTATCACAGTTTTTTGGTGGAAGAAGATTGTGGGGATGACAGGCCAAACAATTCCAAAAGTTGCATATTGTTGAAATATGTGCTGTTTGGTGGATCATATGTGTGCCCAATTGAAGGGTGGTCTTGGAAAGGCCTTGAGTCATAGTTTAGGAGTATGTACATTGAGGTGGGGGGAGTTTCAAGTTGCAAAAGAGTGACCGTTGTAGATGAAAAATAGACATTTAAAAGTTTGTTTTTGTGTAGAGCAAACTTTGAAATGAGAGTGACATACGTATGAAACAAACCCAATAAATGGTACAGCGTTGTGGCCTTGTTTTGAAATTTTGTACCCACCTGCCACACCTCCATTTCTTCCATTTAATTCTCTCACATGTACATAACTGTAAATACCATGCAACATAACTGATCAAGGGTCAGGATCAGCTCCTCTTTCTGTCTATGGAAGTACAGGAGCAAATGGAATTATTTATTATTAGTTATTAGTTATTTGTTATTAATTATTATGTTGAAATAAGAGGAATTCTTATAGACTTATAGGTTATAGACTGCAAATTGAGTCATGATGAAAGTGAGTAACATGAAAAATACAGCCAAAAGAGGTCTTAATTGTGCCTGAGGATGTAGCAGAATCAAAAACCCACAGAGAATAGCCTACATGCCTCGTTTTCCTCTCCTAATGACGCATACTGTACTGTAAGACCGTTGTATAGTCAAGTATTCATATAATATTAACTGGTAGTAGTGCTTTTATTTTTAGATGCTCTGCAGAGGAGACTTATTTTGTTCAGTTTTATCATAAGTGAGTTAGAAGATGTTTTTGCTGGGCAAGTTGTGTCTTCTCTTTCAATAATGACAGAGTTTATTTCAGGCCCATGGGCAGGAGTGTTGATGAGACCTGTCAACTTGAGACAACTTAATGCTGGAGGGTTGCCTCAGGACTGTTTCTGAAATTCAATATGCCGTTTATTGTACAGAATATATCTTGATGAAAAATTGCAGCAGATGACTGTGCAATGACTTTGACTCTTTGCTGTTTTCTGCCCAGAGGGCCTCACTACTGCTCATCCTTCCTAATTTCCACAGCTCTCTCGACCTGTTGACCTTAGGCTATTTAAAGTGTCCAGATGCTGGAAGCCAAAATCTCACAGGAATATTTTACAATGTGGCAAAAGCACTATAGCACAGTTGAAGGATCCTCTTGAATGATTTAGGACTTTGCATTGACTGAACATGGATCAATGCATTCTTGAGTTCCATGAGTTTTTAGTAAATGTTCTCCCTCTTGTGACTGATTAGCTTTAGCAGTTGCATGATAGTCAGTAGGTGAAGGCCTTGTGGATGATTCTGAAACAGATTTATAGCATTAAAGCTCTGTGGTCATAATCCTGAGACTAAGGGCTATATTTTCATAATGGTACATGGTGGATGGTGTGGCTTTACACCGGTGAAGTGGGAGAAGAGGCACACTAGGGGGATTAGGATTATGGGGATTTGTGCTTGCGTTGCCCACCTGCTCAGACCATGTCCAAAGCGCAGGCGTGTTCTATGCTATTTTTGTGGCTTTATCAAAGGATGCGTGCATGACCAGATCCTACTCAAAAGCTTACCAGCCCTTTTTGTGGATGATATGTTGGCCAATTTGACTTTGATGCTTTGATGCTTCAAGCAGGAAAAAACAACATTGTCCATTCAAAATATGTACACGTACCTGTGGTATGAATGATCATAATCCAACATACAATTCTCAATATGCGCCATGACACATGGAGAACAACATTGAAGGGAATTTCAATACCTCCAAGAAAGTTTTTTTTCTTCATGAAAGAAGCCAGTTTCCAACTGCGCTGCACAACCACAAAATTACCAAAAATCTGTCGCCATGTCCTGTGTGTTTGTGCCATGCACCTTTGATTCACAAAAAGCCTTGAAAGAAAGTACATTAACTTCTGGGAGTCTGGCACAAAGGCGACTAAAGTTGTCATGGCTACACGGATTTGAGTTAATGTTTGAATGTGAACATAGATGGCACCAATGCTTAGTTTGGTTTGGGCTTTGTTTCATGTTCTGATATCATAAAAGAAAAGACACAACTTCTTATGAGAAATCCAGTTGTCATAACTGTCAATAGAAGAATGAATTGCATGAGTACAGGTTGAGGTTTTGGTAAAGCGTCCCACAAAATAGAGCGAATGTTTATCATGTCTTTTGTCTTGTTTGTCTGTGTTGACTTCAAACAGTGAGGATTCAGCATCTCTTCAGGAAGGAGATTCTTTATGAGACTTTGTCAGACTAGACCTGAGAGAAAAGCTACACAGTGGCAAAGCTGTACACTTCCTGCTGACTTGATGTTACGAACTGTGATGAAGGATGTCTGAGTTTTGTGACTTCCCCTGTTCCCAAGTCTGTGGGGTGATAAGAAGTCCAAAGAGAGATTTATGGGTTGGGACTACTTCAAAATGTGGTGCAAAGAGGTCACGTGTAGTAGCATAGTGCTGGAGGGTGAAAAGATAAACACAAATGGCAAAGGGATTAAATCTACATTATCAAAGTTCAGTTTTTTTGTACTTGCCCCAGCAACTTGGTTGTTATATTAACAGCAGAAGTTGTGACCATTTGTTAGTAATTCTAGTGCAACCTAATAGGTCTAAAAACATTCTTTAAAAAACCTCCAAAACATTTAAGTTTTTGTGTATAGTAAATTATGTTGTAAAGCAGTTGGAATACTGTTTGGCACTGTTTTTCTGGGACATGGTTTTGCTTACAAATTCCAACAATTGCCAACAATGCTTCCAATTTCCCAACAATCAAAACACCAAACTACTTTTGGGATGGAGTGAAAAGGCTCTCAGTTCATGATGAATCAGATACAGAGTAGGCTTTTTAAAAAAATGAACTATCAATTTAGGATTATTAGTATTTTAGGATTATTTATGTATTCTTGATATTGGAGATCCCTTTGCCAATTCTGTGTAATTAGATAGATTGTAGGGCAGATAAATTTGGTCTGTGTTGGTCTGTGGCGTGGTTTGCTCTGTCTGTGTATGTGTGTGTGGGGGTGTGTGCGGGGGGGGTCAACTCTACACCATTTTTAATCAGACTTTATATCCAGGAGTAATTTAAATATTGGCTACAAAAGACAAGTGGTATGAGTATTTAACAGGAATTTGTTCAGTTTATATTTCGTATTGAAATGCTCATACAGTATTTAATATATGGCTTTCTAAAACAGAGGAGCAATACTTTTGTAATGGGTACCAGCCGCTGAGAAGTGTACTATAGAAATATACATACATATGGAATATACTGTATGTGGCTTTTTCATCCTTTTGGTGTCGGATATACAATGCTGTTTTTAAAAATGTCTCCAAAGTGACATGCACAATGCACTTATTGAAATATATGGTTTACATAAGCTAACATTTCAGAACTACAAAGATGTGTTTTATGATCCAGTGAATGCTCCAAGAACCACAGTGATAGTTAAAGGATTTAATTTGCTTGGCGTTAAGTTAAACTTAGGGTGATGTTACATTTTGGTGGAATATTTACATTTTTGCAGTCACCTCCAGTTCAAGCCAGTGGTTAAATACAAAAGCTACTATCCATATGACAAAGAAATACATTGCACATATACGTACATTTTGCTGTACCTGCCAGTCATGTATATTGTATGACCATTGCTGTTTGGAGATTCCACATGACTAGGTATTGTTATGCTGCTAACAAAGTATTAACCCTCAAGAAGTAGTCAATGCGTGAATATGCATAATTGTCTCCCAGAGCTCAGCCTGACAATAAACAAGGGGCCTGAATGCCTGGTTGAGAAGGGCACGAGGCCAAATCCCAAGAAAAGTGGGGGGCAAACAACCCGTTTCCATGGAAACAAGTCCTGCCTTCGGCTCTCCAGCAACCTCAGGGAGCGAGGCAGCGTTTTTTTGGTTTTGGTTGGAAAGACATGACTCGCAGTTTATTGAGAAAGGCAGGTATCCGGCGGTATTGGCCGAAGTTTTTCGACACATAGACCAACGTCGCAGGGAATTAATCTCACTTCGACAACGGCCATGGATGTGAGGCGAAATTCTGAGGTAAAGTCGAATGTTTTTTGAACTATTAAAGGCAACTTCAGCAGGACCGTTCATGAAACATGTGTAGGAGACCGGTCTAAACTGTCGAAAATAGCCATCGAAACAACCCCAGAGCCTGTCAAATGTTAAAGAAAATTTGCAAGGTGCGTTTTGTATAGACATAGTCTACATGTGACCATATTTGGTCATCAACGTGTTATACGATGAAATGGAGCAGGCTATGACTTTTTTTCCAGCTGACCCTATGAATGAGGAAAAAGGCACAACGGACAGGCAACAGATGCCCATGAAAGTGCTCTGTGGATTGTAATTAGGCTAACAGTTACCGCTTAACATCCAAAAAGTCAAACAACCAGATAAGCAGAAACAGCCCAGGGTACCAGAACAGCACTCTGGATTGGACTGTCACGTTTTTTGTGTTCTAAGTTTCTTTCTTCTTCTTTTCCGTTTTGGGAGACAGAATTCTTCCGCCTATCACTTAACGCTAGTTCTTAAAATAACAGCAATGATAACTGTATTTATGTTGCAATTTTTTGTGTTGCAAATTACAATCCCAAGTCTTATTAGGCAATTTTATACAGTATGTAATACAGGCTGCGGCTGGGAGGGTGCTTTCGTTTTTTGTTGGGCTAATTTCAATAGACTTTCTATTGTGCAGATTTAACAATGACCTTTCACTGTTAGCACAAAAAAATCTATGGAGGCCCCTCTGTTCCCTCTTCAATGCTAGCTTAACAAGAGTGAGGTTGGCCTGTCACCAGATTAATTTAAAACTGTCATTGATAGAAAATGTGACTTAATACCCAGTCAAGTAGCTGAGTGATATGTGAATCTGTGCGGCCATTATGTTTATATTAGCAGATTTCTTCAGCTGGTCCATGGATGCTGATGGCGACACAACACAACATGTTTTAGTGGGGTTTGAGAGTTAGGCTACTTTCTTTGGAAAATGAAATATATGGTTTCTCACTGTGTGAAAAGAAATGTTAATGAAGCCATTAGTTGATGATTTTTGTAACCAGTAGCGTACATTTGCTAAGTTGTTACTCCAGGGCATGGCATGACATCAGTATGACATCAACATCAGCATGCCATTGGATGTTCTGCATTCCTTTATTCATGATGATGATGATGGGGAATCCTACCCTGCTTACATGTTACCAGTCTCCTGTCAGTGGTGTTTGTGAACCTTTCAGCTCTTAAACACCTGTCAAATAGATATTCAAAATGGATGGTGCGTGGCATTCCTTCAGGCTCACTTGCTTTGTAAAGCCTCTTTGTGAAGTAAATTACCTGCAATAAGTGCTAGGTACTTTATCTGGCATTACAATTTTCACAGTCCCATTCATCAACAGACCTTGACCTACATAGACATTTCCCAGATCAAGTAATTAAAGGGACTGATGCTTATTCTTAGTTTGTTTTTGTTTTTCAACATACTTGATGAATGCCCTTATGAGGGCTTAGATCATTCTTGATTGCATTCATTGATTCATTAAGATACGTCATTCTAATGTGATCAGTGGAAAACAGTGTCTTGAAAGAGAGAACAAACATTCTATACAGACAGACACCCAAATAAGCTCCTCTCTCAGCTTATGCCTTTATGTTCTCAAGGAGGCAATTTGCTGACACAAACTGACAAATATGTTCACAGTGAAGAAAATAAGCAACCACGCACACACTGTACCACTAAACATTGTCTTTGCTGTTGGGGTTAGTTTAACCTTGGCTCTGAAACATTACATTACATTACAATCATTCAGCAGACGCTTTTATCCAAAGCAATGCACAAAGGTACTTGACACTCTGCGAGGATCGAACCCACGACTCTGAGACTGAGAGTCTCATGCTCTAGACTGAGCTGTCCGGGCAGGACGGTGGCAAACAAGAGTACAGCTTGTCTGCTTTATCTCCTTGTAAAGTCAAAGCCTGTGTGTCAGAAGTCAGCTCAGTGACACAGATCCTAGCCCCCCTGCTGCAGCTCAGATGGACATACGCCTGTTTTCCACATGCCCGGCCTCCACAGCTGTGCATGCTCATATCTAGGTTACACAGAAAGTTTTCCTCTTTTTCACAATGAGAAAATATGCAGTGATTGCCTTGAAGAAAAGCTGGAGAGACTGAAAAGAGGAGAAGATGAAAAAGGCCTCCAACAATTGATTCCACCTGGCCAATTTAGCAAAGACTACAATGGCAGAATATGTGGGTATTGCATAGGCATGATAATGTACAACAGCCAGTAATGTCAACCTCAGGGGATGTTCTTGTACATAAAGATACCTGCGTCTGTAATGGATGAGTGTCAGGGCCTTAACAGCTGTACCCTCAGATAAAAAGATATACAGTGGGCAATTTTCTTGGAAGCTCACTGCTGGCCCTGAAACACAAGTTAAAAGGAGACAAACGGTGGCCACTCTTAAAGCATGTGTAGCTTTTGTGGCTTTGATCGACTGAATTATGAACAGAGTGCCATACATATATTTGTTCTCCACAACATGACATCCATGATAAAAGGTTATATGTTTGTACATCTCATATGCACAGTCCATATGTCTGTTATTGTAAATGCTTTTTATGTGGACCATATTACACTAGGCAGAGTATCTGGAGCTGGACCCCCTCTACCAGGATATTTATGTTGTAACTCAACTCCCACACTCACAGCCTCTGTTAACATGTCCAATTCAGACAGCTCAAACCCCTTTTTGTCCATACGGGACAAAAATGGTCTTTCTGGAGAAACAGAAACAATGGCCTGGATCACTGTGTGGGCTCATACAGTCTGCCAGTGAGTTGTGACGGTGGGAAAAAGTTGAGAATTTGCAGAGATTTTCAATCTTCCTTTCCCCATTGCTTTTTGGCTGTGTGTTAGCTCCATAGTGGTTTTAAAAGCCTTGAAGTGAGTTTGCTGATCTGCAGAAATACAGGACCTGCCTGCCAGAAAAGCTGAGGTATAACAGACTGAAGAACAGAGTTAAGTATTGCCTCTATTTATGGAAGCCATTGTATCTGTTGGGGCTTGTTTTTCAGGCGGGACACTGTGTGTTATGGGAACCTAGCTCCATATGAGGTTAATGGAAGCTCATCTATTGTGACGTCATACTGAAATCACAGCCAACATCATTAAGTGAAGTGTACGAGTGCTGTACTCTCATAGAGTGAACAGTAAGTGCCAGGTGCTGAACTTTGAGAGTGTGCATATTTGTGTGTAGTCTTTGTTGAATGAGAAAGAAGCTCTTGGCATTGGGTCCAGGTGCCCCCCCCCCACTCCTGTACTTTCATCCTTTGAAAACATTCTTTAATTTGTTGAATGCAGTCGGGGCTGATGGATAGGGCAAATATTAGTGCATTCCTGCGTGTGATGGGGAGATCTGCATAACAGATGATCTGTCAAATCTGACAGGGCCAAGGACTTGCGGATTCACTTTTGCAAGACATTTTACTTTATGGATCCATACACACACACACACACACACACACACACACACACACACACACAATGTTTTCCTGACATTTGTTTCACCCTCCTGATAAAAGGCTTACATTTTAACCACATCTCCTTCTCAAGGACGTGTTGAAAACAAAGGGCTCTTATATTCCAGCCCAAAGAGTCTCATCGAGACACTCTTCTTGAAATTGCTCTTGTTGCTGAGAAAAATGTGCGTCATTTATATGCCTCTCAATTTGCCTAATCAATTTGTACCTGTGGACATGAACATAATGTAGCCTGGAAAACACCTTTATCTGAAATAGCTAAGCTAGAGCATTTAAATGACTCATGAACATTTCTTAAATGGCAGTGGTTTTGTTCTTGGTTTGGTACTTCTATACTTTTATTCTACAATTTAGTTAACTTATTTTGATAAGTTGTTCAAAATACTGAAATGGATTTAGACTAAAGTATTTTGCATTGTTCAGTGGAACTGGAGTGAGATGTCAGTTCCAACCAATGACAGAAACTGGATACATGCCTGTGTTGTGCTTCTATATTCTTAAACAGAGATAAAACAAACATCCACAGTTACAGACACAAGTCCAACAGATCAAGGAACACAAGCAAACCTGATTTTTAGAGGGTCTAGTTTTAATTCAGTAGATTTACAACATTTTAACTGCATCCCTGATGTAAATATCTCCTAAACCAGACAAAATATGGCAGCCAGACAGGTATTATTCACATTTATTAATGAATGTTGTACTTGCCCTAAAACATGTTAGCCTAACTTGTAAATGTTTTTTATTTTGTTTTTTAATATTTTAAACTACAAAAGTTGTGATTAGACCCACCTCTGCTATCTTTTATTTCAGCACAGCAGGAAGGATAAAGATGGAGCAGCTCCATTGGAACAGTTTAGTGTGAAGACGGTTCTGTTTTCCATATTCAACACTCACACACCTGAAGAGTGCATCCTGTGACCAGTTCATTTTAAAAGCTTTGCAGGTTCAAAGATAACCACAAGGTCACTTCCTTTTTCCTTGAAGACCCCTGTATAGTTGTGGATTTAAATCCTGTTGTCAGTTATGTATACTCTGGACTAAAATGTAGAAGTAGGGAGAAGCCTGCAGAGTAGAGAGTTGTTAGCTCCACTTTCTTAGTTTTACGTCAATACCTCTACTTTTGCAGTCAAAAATACCACATAAATATCTGGCAGGTGTGCTCCATCAGAGATTAAACTATATATAGTGCAAGCACACTTGACATCTCATGGAAATCATTTGTCAAGGTCAGGAAATCTAAGAAGTCTTCTGGAATTTCATATATTAGACAAAACGGATGTAATTTTGGAAAAGAAGTCATCTTCTGGGTCTCAAAATAAAAAATATGTAATTTATGGTCATACAGTTTATAATCACAGTTCTTCAGAGTGTAATGTTTGATATAATTAATATTTTATTTGCTGGCCTATATCCAAGTTGAAAAAGCCAATGTTAACCATAGATTGTTGAAACCAGATTGTTTGAAACCACGCAATAGTGCCCACACACTTTTGGCACCTACCTTCTTAGACCTGCCTTCACTTGTAAAAGTTAGCAGTATTCCACCAGTCAGGGCCTTGTCTGTCATCAACATCCATCAGTAGGGATATGAGAAATGCTGCTTATCTGCACTAAGCTGTTGATTTATCATGTACACAGAGTAGTAGCTATCTTTTACTGAGTAACAGTTTACAGTTAGCAACCCGACCCAATCTGGTCGAATGCACTTCAAAGGTTCTATAGAGCTTGCTTGGAAATGGTTGTTTATAGCCTATGATTTTGTGTAAGGAGATGGTATCAGACCTCAGGAAGTCAGTTGGCTAACGCCTTGGTGTTTATTCTGCAAGCTCCATCTTGGACCTCTGTGACCTATTTCTCTGATTGTTGTGGAGGTTTCTAGCACCATGCTAATAAAAGAAAACATGCATTGTTCACAGCATGATATAACTAAGGTGTGTAGAACAGGCATATTTCAAAATTCAATAGGTTTTTCATGTCCTTGATCCTCGACAGCCACCACAGTTTTCTCCCTAATCTTTGTATATTTGCTTTAAGGTGTTACATATGAAGATGATTTACAGGTCCAACATGTTTTCAATCCAAGAAGAAAGGATTTGTATAGCTATATCTATCTTATAACAACAAGTCAATTAAAGTATTGAATGTCAGACTTCAGAAAACAGACTTATATTTCTGTAATACAAAGCGGGCATTACACAGTAATTTGAATAATTGTAGGCATCAAAAATACTCTGCCTGAATTTTATGTAGGCCTAATATTTTCATGTGCTTTCATGTCCTACTTTATCCTAATATACTACAAAAATCACTGCACTCACAGTGTCATGTTTAGAGCACTGTTTCCTACACAGTACAGAATAATTCGAGACCTGTCAGGAGGACAGGACCAGACCATCCTTTGTGTTTGATCAGAATGACAATGCATGCCCGGTCTCCTCAGTCCAGTCCACTGTAACAGGAAGTAGCTGACAGCAGGAATGCTGCCTCTCTCCTCATCTGTCTCTATAGTACTCAGCTCCACTGCTGGTTGGCTGGCTTCTTCATACAACAACTTCCTGTAAACAAGTCACCCTGCCAAGCACCCTCCCATCCTCCACCTCTGATCTCTGGGGATCTCCGTTTGACCTCCTTATACACCCAAACAATCTTTTTGAGCTGAAGAATGGAAATAGAAGGCATTTTTCAAAGGGTCAATGCTGCATTTGAAAAAAAAAATATTTCAGGGCTAATGGCCTCCGGTTTGAAGGGAGGGAATAGTTAATTGCTGGTCTAATATGAGTTTAAGTGTCCAGGAAGTGTTTATGCTAAGGAAGATGTGTTAAATAACAGTGTTTCTGTTTAGGCTTTTCATGGTGTTGAATGTGAGATATTGCACTAACTGCATCTAACGACATTGATCAACAGGACTGTATTTCATTAGTATTAGTATGATTTCTCAGCAATAACACACACATCTCCTCTGCACTATGAGAGATGTAATGCAATGACAAACCGAGAGTCAGGATGAGGAGGTTTCACGGGCCAGCAGGCTGCTTTATTTGTATCACAACAACATAAGAGGACCAGCTCGTCTTTCTTGGCTGGCGCACCTTCCATCTGCCCCTCCAGCCCTATTTATTTATTTTTTTGGTTTGCTTTTTTTGCCTGCCTTGACTGCACTTTGTACTGCCTAAAATCTTTCGCAGTGTATAAAATTGCTGGGAATCCAGTGATAAGTGTCAAAAATGTTCAAAGACGTATCGACGTGCAAACAATGACAATGCTGCAATGTCGAAACAGCATTGGCCCGATAGGGCAAGTGACAGATCAATCAACTGTCCCGAACCTCTCTCATACTGGCCCCGGGCCATGGGGCCATCCTTATTGTCGAGCCCTGGCAGGAGGATATCTCAAAACACACAACTTGTCAAACCTTGAAACAGATGGGCTACAGCAATGATAGACCATGCTGGGTTCCACTCCTGTCAGCTAAAAATAAGAAGATGACGCTGAAGTAGGCGCATGATTGCAAAAACTGGATGGTTGAAGAAAGAAAAAATGCTGCCTGGTCTGACGAAACCTGGTTTCTGTTGTGACATGCTGATGGCAGGGTGAGAATTTGGCATTAACAGCATGAATCCATGGATCCATCGTGCCTGGTGTCAACAGTACAGGCTGGTGGTGGTGTAATGGTGTGGGAAATGTTTTCTTGGCACACATTAGGCCCCTTAGTACCAATGGAGCATAATTTGAATGCCACAGCGCACCTAAACATTGTTCCTGACCAGGTACATCCCAAAAAACTAAAGTTGTGCTCTTGTAAATTAATAGAATTTTATGTTAAAACTTACCAGAGGTGATAATCTGAAGGTCCTTTGCACAAATCCACCATTCACTTCAATTTTTTGTAAATTTTGTGATTACATGTTAGCCCAGTACCTGTGAAAAAAGCTTTTTCAACCACACTTAAGTTTAGAATTAAGTTAAAAAGGTCTTTTCATTATTAAATATAAGTATCAACTAAAAGAGGTGTATGAACACCATACCAAGACCCAAATGCAGTGAATTTTAAACAATATTTAATATTGTAGGTAGCTGAAAACTTTTCCCGAGTTTTTGTCAACACCGTCAGATATTTTTTAAAAAACAATAAAATCAGGATATCACATTGTCAGTATAACCCTGAAGACACCTTTTCCACTTTCCACTTTCCAAGGTCACTCAGGTTCCAGTAAGTTTGCTATTTTTTGATAATGTAGACATATATCAATATTGCTGCTGTCATAACCATGATGCATCAACACCATCTCTTTATAATAGAGAGATTTATTTCAAAATCTGAATAAAATGTGTGCATTTTTAAGTATGTCTCAGAGGGAAAACAAAAGGCTCCTGAGTAGAACACATAGATAATATGTAAAGATGTGGTATTTGGTCAACAGTCAGACATCAACACACTCAGGTTTTCTGACGATGGTCACACATCGTTTAACAAGCTAGAATTTGCTCTATACTTAATTTAAATCCACCTTCTCATGCAAGTATTGGTTGATTAATAAACAACAGATATTCAGCAGTTATGTTCAAAACAAGCGTGGGTCATTGTTACACTAGCCTTAACTACAAAAATATTTTGCCTGTTTCTAGTTTTGCGTTGTTTGATGTTAAGGGGGGCATTTTTCTCTAGAGCAATGACCTCATGATTATAGTATTCCCATTCATCTGGTTGGACAAGAGCTAGGTGGAGGAATAGTTGTGACTAGAGCACCAGAGTTTCTTTGACACAACTTTGTCCCTCTTTATGCTGTGTTTACTCAAACAGTTAGGCATTTACTGAAGTTAGTCATCTGATATTTGATATAGCACTGGGTTAAGACTCATAATCGACACAGTATTGGCCAACAGATTGACTCTTTCATAGTCCTTTGCTAATTTCCTAATTCAGGTATATTTTAGGTCACACTCCATTTCCAATGCCTCATTTTCCCATTACTAATAAATACTCATTCATAAGCCTAAACAACCTTAGAGTTTTAGTTTGGCATCAGTTCATGGTTTTTGTGTCTCATCATATTCTGGAATACTGCAGCCAACTATCGCTGGAAATACTATTATTCCTGGTGTTTCATGTCATTGTGTTTTTCCATCAGGTGAGTGGGTGGTTCCTAGAAAACCATGACTGCCAACAAAGGTTTGAAGGCTGCACCTCGCACAGGAGGGGGTAAAGCTCCCCGGGACGTTCCCGACAGGTCAGTGACATTAGCATCTGGGATGGTGAGGGCTGATTAGTGTGATCTGTGATTCATGCCACGTGCCAATGGTTCCATATTTTACCACAGACTGGATTTTTTTTGTTTTTTTGAGCTAAAAGAGAATGGCATTTACGAGAGGTGTCTTTGACAACATCTGTTAATTTCAACAATTTCTCTTCATGAATGATCAATTCACAGTAGTTTTATTCTTTTTTCCACTCATGGGAAATTATGGTCGCTGATTTTGATATGCTGTTGTAAGGAGGATCCCATATTCTGGTGTAGGGCCCTGTCCAACTATAAACTGTGAGTAGTGAGCTGGAGCTTGCTTGTGTTAGCATGTTGAGAGCTGACATCCTCCTGCTGGGAGAGAAAAACAAACTTTGGTAGTGATATGTGATATGTAGCCCATTCATTCTTACAGTCTATCATCCTGTACATTTTTACCATGCCCAAAAGTTTTCTTTAAGCCATGCCCAAATGTTTTCTTAAAGTAGAAAACCTTAGTTTAACAGGGAGACTGTCAGGAAAAGATGTAACCTCATCTCACATACTTACAAGTCTTTGTACTTCATAGCATTGCAATGTACTCTGTTCACACTACTAGCAGTCACGTCGAGCATTGAGCTAGCTGATTGTTAGCAGTGGTGCCAGTAGTGCAACAGTTCAGCTGCTGCCCACTTTTCTGAATATAAATGAACAAAAAAACATCTGGTAGCTGGTTTCTTGAAATTGCTTATGGTGTAAATGCACCGTTAGTGTTAACTGCCTGAATATGAATTAGAATGTAACACAAATTAGCAAAAGAAATGCCAAAGTCGATGTCTATGTCTATCAAGAAGAGCCAAAAAAGTGGATGTGTTGGGGGGAAAACCTCCAAAACTATCTCAAACAACAAAATGCACTAGATTTGTGTCATGTATATGGTAATGGAAAAACAAGTGACAGAAAGAAAGGGCTGGTTGGTGATAAGGTATGAAATTTACCAATCAATGGTAAAATGTAATAGTCCAAGCGCTGTTCTCCTGTGAGTGATCTGCTCCCTCCATCCTGGTCAGCAAACAGGAAGTGGTTTGTGGTTGGCATACCCTGAAAGCCTGAGTGGAAGCCAGAAGCCAGGTTGGCACTGGCATCCAGCTCTGTACACAGTACTGTATGTGTGGTCGGCCCAGCTGAAGCAGTCTGTTACCAGAGCTAGGCTTATTTTTACAAGCTTGATCCAGACCATCAGAACCCCCTACAGACCCCAGTCCCATTGAGTCCTAAATAGACAGGAATTGTGCACTTGTTTTCTATTTGTGTCAGTGTGAACTTGAAAGGTCTTCCTACTGCAGTCAAACATTTTATGACATAAGAAGTCATCCCAGCCAAAGTAGTAGTTTTTTATGTTGGATCTGTTGCTATGTAAAAGAGTAAGAGAATAACAGAGTACTCTCAAATTAAGTACAGTAAAACCAAAGAAACAAAAGAAACATTTTAACAATCAATCCTGATTAAATAAAGTCATGTGAGTATAGTAAATCAAGTAAATGAATCAAAATAAAAGAGATTTAAAAGTTGTCAGTTTTCTTTGAATACTATCTTTGTGTTCTCTAATGAAAATCAAAGCTATAATTACACTCACTGGAATAATAATAATAAATAATACTAAACTTTATTTATATAGCATTTATCTAAAAGCAGAGTTTACAAAGTGTTTTACAAGAAGGCATAAAAACAAGGAAAGTAACCTTTAGTCTGAGTCTAGTCATGAGGGCCCTGCCTGAGGCTTTCAGGCTGCACCAGACCTAGCTGAGCTTTAAACATGATCAGTAATATCTTAAAATCAATTGTAAATCTAATTGGTAACCAATGGAGAAATTGGGGCTATATGCTCTTCGTTTTACCAGTAAAAATCCTAGCTGCTGCATGACAGTGACGCTTGACTGAGGCAGTAATAGAGGGAGTTACAGTAGTCCAATAGAGATGGGATTAAAGCATGGATGACCTTCTCTGGGCATTTCAGACTGAATTACACCATGCAGTGCACTCAATATGCGCTTGGGCCACATTTACAAATTGGTGACTCTTAAACGCCACTTCCTGAATAGGTCACTGATATACTTAAGAAATGGAGGCAGTTTCTCCTCCTTCTCCTCCTTCGTTCCTAAGTCAAATTTCTGTTCTTTTCAGTTTCTTAAAATATAGTTGCATGTCAAAAATGTCACTAATCTAGATTCACTTGCAGAAGTTGCTGGATACAGTGGTATTTTTACATGACAATGAGTGATGGCAAAAGTGGTTTACATGGATTCATTTGATAGGTTCAAATGAATCCATGTAAACCAAGATATTACTTAAAACCATGTAAACGCTTTATTCCAACTATAACCTTAATCTGATTAATCATAGTAATCAGAGGATTGTGTGCTTGAAAATGTCTTTGGTGTACTTCAAAATGCTAGTAATGAGCAGGTACTACACAATGTAGTAAGAATCTTCAGGCACAGTCAGTTAGCTGCTACCTAGAAATTGTGTAAGGGCAGTGAGATGAGTCACATCCATCATATACACTAGAACTCATATGTAGAGCTTGCAGGTTCCCAGGTGTTGTAACAATCTCCCTCCCTGGAGTATGAGGAAAGAAACCAGGGCAGGGCAGAGAGGTGTGAAGAGAGATCTGTCCCAACCTGCATCGCTGGATCATAGTCCATGGCCCTCAGCTTCCTCCTCCCAGCTCAATGCTTGTTATTCTAACCACAGCTGTGACATCAGATCTCCCAACGCTTCACTTTCTCAAGAGTCAGCTAGCTTCCAAGTCGTGACAAAGTTGCTGAAAGACAATGAGTTTTTAAGGTGTCGGGGATCTATAGGGAAAGTTTGTCTCTTTGTGGAAACCTTAAATAGGTTCACAGTGACCAGCGTGAGAGTGTGTGTGTGTGTGTGGTGAACAATGTTGTAGTCAGGAAGGATTAGCATCCGGTCTGTGTATCAGTTAGCCCCAGGGATCACACACAGAGAAAGCTCTGAGGACCATAGAGGAGCAGTGAATCTGTTAGAGGTAAGGAAGTTGTATCTCTTGCTCAGTATAGTGGGTTCTCAGTGCTTTGTGTATGAGGATATTGATTTTTCCCAAATCATTATAATTATGTGGAAAATTCCACACAGCCTTATTTAATGTCGTCTGTATTTGCTTTGGCCTCAATTTTGATCTCATGCTGCCAAAGAAGAATACTTTCCTTTGCTTATTTTAAATATGTGGTTAAAGTTTTCATGTTCCCTTTTATCTTTAAAATGAATTCAAAATTTTAAAGTAATTCTTTAAGGTTTTCTTCCTTCTTTCCTTCCGCACTTAGTTTCTCTTATTGTACATGCAGCAGGGTTGAGTGCAACTCTTAGCAGCCCTTATGGCTTGCTCCTTTCTAGTTATAATTATTTATTGTTTTTTTCTATTTGCTTATTCAGGAACAAATTTAGAAATGTTATTGTTACCAGGTGTTTGCGAGGTATAACAGCCACCCCACACTCACACCTCTCTGTCTTGTTTCAGGTGCCAGTCTACATCCCCACCTCCTATTCTCTCTACCAGCCAGGGGCGGTGCCAGCAGCCTCTTCTCAGTGACTGTGAGAATTCTGGGAAGCAAAGCAGGTACATCAGGACTGACGGCAGATTCCTTGGACGTGCTGGCTGGAGCAGCAAGACAGCTAGCCTGTACAGTGGTGCCTCTCTCTCTGCTGACTTTGACTCCCACAGCCGACTTACCAAGTCCAAGAGCATCGGTTGCCTGGACAACAAGCTTTCCATCTACAAGCCCTCAGCCCCAAATCAGGGGTGTCAGGAAAGTCAGGGCACCCAGGAGCAGAAGGAGAGTCAGAAACAAGGGGATATCTCTCGGGGAGATGGACTTAATGGTGGGCCCCTGAGCTGGAGCACACTCTCACTGGGACCTTCCTCTAACCAAGGCCACAAGCGCACCCTCTCTCTCACCTATCCAGTAACAGGTGTTCCCCCCACCTCTATCCGCAAAAAGATCTCAGAATGGGAGTGCAGGAGGGTGGCTTTGCCTAGGATGAGCTTGTGTCTAGAAAAAAGGTCAGGAGGGGAGCGTGTAGGGGGCAGTGAGGGCTGCCCCAGCATGCTCTCTTCTCCCTGTAGTGAGAAGACTTTTGACTTTAAGGGGGTCCGTAGGATGAGCACAGCATTCTCAGAATGCTCCTATACGGAGACAGAGGAAGAGGAAGCACCTTCAGACAAAGAGGGCTTGGGCCGCTTCCAGAAAAGGATAGGCAAGACAGAGCCCTCAGGAACATTCCTACGTTCCCTGTCTGCTCGGAAGGAGAAATCGGCAGTCCTCAATAGGATACAAAAGATAGAGCAGGCCCTGAAGGAGAGTCCCAGCCCACCCCCTCCACGGTATCTGAATAACTGCTATGCTCCAGACAAGACAAGACAAAAGCCTTTGGTGATAGGTGGGAGAGAGGACTTGGACAGTGCATGCACCAGTAAGCGCAGCAGTATTTGCTCAGTGGCCACTGAACCAGACACCCTTCTGGTGTCTGATAAGCTCTCTAAACTCAGACAGCGGTTCAGTGTGTGCTCAGCTAGGTCTGAGAGCCCAGAGCCAGCCAGGCCACAGTCCACTGGGGGCACACCAGTCAACCCGTTGCCTAAACCCAAACGCACTTTTGAGTATG
>OOFE01013716.1:52402-63528 GCA_900323365.1 Monocentris japonica
TGTGTAAACAGAGAGGTACAGTCACAGTGTGTAGTTGAGGTGTGTCCACTTCCTTCATATGTCTCTCTGTGTGTGTGTGTGTGTGTGTGTGTGTAAGAGAGATTTGGATGTTTGTAATCAGAGGAGTTGATTAGTACCCTCCAGTACATCAGCAGCCATAGAGACATATCATTTTCCCAGCAGGCTTTCATTACAGCACTGCTTCAGTTTAATGGAGTTGTGGCACAACGAGGGGGTCAGACTAAGCCTTCTTATTGTGCTCCTCAGCTTTAATGATACACAGAAAATCACCCAGGTGTCTCTTTTACTGTATGACAACAGAATGCTCTAAAGATCCCTGTTAATATAGCTTGTGTCTGTGTGTGTGTGTGTGTGTGTGTGTGTGTGCATAGGTGGGTGTGTGTTTACCTCAGACAGGTTGAAAAATGTACCTAAAATAGCTCATTGAGCAAAGCACTACCTGTAGGTTAATGTTTGGTAACTATTTTTAACACAGACCCTCATTGTTTGAGATCCTAAATGAGTTGGGGTTTCCCTAATATATTTGGGAGGATAAGGCAGAGCTATCAAATAGATTTTAGATGTTTTCTATTGACAGATTATACTACGTTTTTTTCTTTAAAAAGTTCCCCCCATACATCTGGCTCTGTTTTTATTCTTCAGTGTGGTTCCCTCTCTTTCTCACAACCTTTTTTAGACTCTGCCAAAAAGCTATTCTCAGAGCATGTCTGAATGGACATAAACTTTGGTGTTACACAAGTTTTCCTTTTATTGAAGTTGGCTGTCTGCCGAGTGACATCAGTGAGAGCTGTGCAGTGGTCTGTAAAGTTCCTGCTCTTTCCTAATCTGTTATCTGTTATTGATTGAAGTATATCTTAGACTAGAGTATGCAATAGGAAAGCCCACACTTACTGTAACTTGTTGAGATTACAGTGTTGCATTTCTTGTGTCCCTTTTCTTGAAATTAAGTGAGAATGACACCTTTAGTGTGATAGCTATGCACTTTTCTCAACCGTTTTGGCTTGTGGCTTATTTACAACCTCAAAATTTGGGTAAGCATACGTTGGGACATAGGCTATTTTACTAATTGTTGAAGAAATCCCAGATACTGCAAATATCCCTTTTTTTTTTACAAGAATTAAAATAAAATAAATATTTATCACAAAGATTACAGTCATAATATATTTGTACAGTAATATATTTCATCTAAGAGGATGACCCTCTTCATTTGTCCACTCTGCCTCTCAGAGCAGACAGTTTGGATGCTTGGACAGTGACTCACCAGTAGTGGAGTATCCAGGAGTTTCATCTGGGCCCAGTCAGAGGGCCTACACGGCCCAGGGCCAACAGTAACTATTTTGAAAGGAGGCAGTTCATTTCAGCCAGCTGCAAGTGACCTTTGACCTACCTTGGATGACTCATCTCTTTTGAAACTAGGGAGCCTCTCTCATGCCCTTGACACCCTTTACTGCCCTCTCTGACCCCACAGCCACCTCTGTATTCTATCAAAGACAGCTTGTGTAGCTTGTGTGCCAGCTGTATATTACAGCTGGCATTATGTTAGGGCTAAACTGAATGCTTATATGCATCCCCACAGAGAAGGAGAACCCATACGAGGATGTTGACCTGAAGCGCAGGAGTTTGGGTCGGAAGTCTTGTCTGTTACCAGAGACCAACAGATCCTGGACCACCATGGACAGGAAACTGAACTCTCCACCTCAGGTAAACCAGCTGGGATTGGAAAAACAGGACTGATATGTTTTCCTGTAGTAAAGTGAACCCCTCTAAATGTGCTCTAGCTCTAAATCCTGGACAAGATGCTCTCAAGAATCTTGTCTCAGTAAGATTTCTCACTTGGTGTACTACAGCAAACGGTTTGATGTGTTTAGATCTGGTGATGCGCTCTCACTCTCTCTATCTCACTCTCACTCTCTCACTCTCACTAAAGAAAGACGAATCAGTTACCCAATGTTAAAAAAACATGTTTTGGAAATATTATTTGTAAATGGATTGGGAAGAATATAAATAAACAACAACTTGTGAATCACATGAAAAACGAGGCTTATCTATCCTCAGAACCTCTGTCTTCTCTCTGACTAGTTGCCCTCCAAATCCAGTAGCCAGTCCCTGCGCCTCTCTGGTCCCAGTGACAGGAAGAGCCACCGGTCATTGCAGCTGTCCAAACGCCATAGCCACGATGACATGCTGCTTCTACCCCAGCTGGGTGCATCTCCCTCCCCTTGTGGTCTGCTGGATGATAGCCTTTGCGGTGCCAGTGATACCCTGACTTCACATAGGCAATGGAGCATTCCCAAGGTACTCACTGCTCCTAAGTCTTACACATAATACCTATGTACACTAAGTCTGTGCAGAACATGTTTCTGTGGGGACCCAGTCATGGTCTGAGAAAATGAGCAGCTCTGCATTGCTTATAAGTACTTAGTTTGGGAGAGAGGTTTTTCGAACACAGTGCATCAGAGCATGTAATTGCTCCTTAAGTCTCAGCTCTCATGGTACTTGTCCTCAAGAACTCTTCTGGAAAGGACCCCTTTTAAGTTAACATTTTTCTGCAACCCTTACAGCACATTGTTTTGCACTTTTGGACAGGTACACCTTCAAAAGGTCTTACTCACCTCCTCATTACTTAATAGCACTCTACTTGAGGTTGCCCAAACACAGAACTTTCTCTTTCTGTTTACAGCTGGTCCAGAGAATCAACTCCATTTACTGCACTAAACGTGGGAAGAAGAGGCTGAAGAAGCTGTCCATGTCCAATATTGAGACTGCATCTCTGAGAGGTAAGGGCTCTTTTTCTTCCCCTCATCCACTGGCTGGATTAGTCAGTAAATATTTGTGCCTCAGCCACCCACATAGAGCTCCAGCTATGTACTTCTCCTGACATAAACACATGTTTGCAGAATGGACCTTTGACCCTTAGCAAACCATTTCTTCTGTCTCATGTCTACCTCCAGATGACAACAGTGAGAGTGAGAGTGACTCGGATGACAGGTTCAAAGGTGAGAGACCACAGCATCCATTTGCACTCAATTTCATGAGGTGAGGTGTTAGACCTGAGCTACAGCTCTCTGTCAGCTCATGTATAGTAGGTGGCCTTTTTTCTCATAGTTTCTCCTCATGTCCATTTTAGTTTTAACAAGTGACCTGCTCTGACCAAACAGACCGCAAAATTGTAACAGAAAGGATTGCCGTATGGATGGATTAGCAGTAGACAATACAAATATCTGTCACTTGTCCAGATCTCATGAGAAGAATGTATGCTATTGAGATTTAATGAAGTTTTCTCTCAGATATCAGTCAGTAAAAGTGAATTATAAGGTGTGTATTGACTGTGTATCAGCAACACATATAACAACTTTTTTATTCCCTGACTGTTGGTTTTGCTGAAGGTTGATACCCTGTGAGTCTTGGGTGTGCATGCTCCACTGTAAATTGTGTTTTAGTGTGAATTTTGTTTAGACAATGCATTGTATGTATCATTGCTTGCCTGTCTCCTCAGCCCACACCCAGAGGTTGTTGAAACTGCAGTCCATCCTTCGAAGGGCACCCAGCTACCGCACACTGGAGCTGCAGCTCATTGAGTGGCAGGAGAGAGAGCTCTTTGAGTATTTTGTGGTGGTGTCCATGAAGAAGAAACCCAGCAAAAACTTCTACTCCCCAGAGGTCACCTATCAATTCCCCAAGGTAAAGGCAAAACAGCCTTAACTGTATCCTGTTGATCCTCTCTGACCCCCTTTACACTTGGCATTAAGAAGGCATCCTAGGTTATTGGATTGTTTTAAAATAGAGCAAAAATACATAAAAAAACAGGTATAAATGCACCCAAGAAGCATTAAAGATCAGATCACCGAACTGAACGTCCAGAGCCCAGGGAGTCTTGGGAGCCTATTGATTGTAAGTATGACTAGAGGATTGTTTCTGTGGTAGGCAAGTGTTTAGTTATTCAAAGATATACTTTTAAAGTTATTTAAGATTTTGTTCAGCAGTAGTATCCCTGGGGAGAGGTATGTCTCTGCCAGGCACATGCCTGACTCAATGATGTCAGGTTGGATGGGACTTGATGAGGTTTGGAGGGGATGGGCGTGTAACTCAAATGTTGTTCTGTTCATATTGGAGAGGTCCATGGGGACCTTAGAAAAGAGGACAGTCATTTGCACATTGAAACCCTCTCCTCCCCTCTCCTCTCC
This sequence comes from Monocentris japonica, assembly GCA_900323365.1. Classification (NCBI taxonomy): domain Eukaryota; kingdom Metazoa; phylum Chordata; class Actinopteri; order Trachichthyiformes; family Monocentridae; genus Monocentris; species Monocentris japonica. The sequence goes on from OOFE01013716.1 coordinate 56,608, forward strand.
TACAGCTAGAGAGGCCCACCAAGCAGATGAGGGAGGCAGAGCAGAGGCTCAAAGCCATTCCTCAGTTCTGTTTCCCAGATGCAAAGGACTGGAGCCCTGTGTCTGACTACACCAGGTATGGAATGGCTGAAGATCTTCCACAGTCACTGTGTCAAATTCATTATTACTAACTACTCTATTTATTTTGTTTTTAAAACATATCCACTATTGCTAAATGTGTAAAATGAAGGCTTAAGGCTGAGTTATACTATGCGCAGATACACATAAATGTGTAGCTAGGCCCAAAATGGAACTAAAACAAACAAATTAAATCAAGCTGAGAATAGCAATGGAGCAGTTTGAGAAGTGGCTCTCAGATGAGGTTTGCAAAAAAACAAAAAAAATTGATCCACCACAACGTAACGAGCACGTCTCTTTGTTTACACTTTTACCGGAGGTGAAAACGGGTTTCCGTTTCTGGGTTCTTCTTAGTTTTCTGCAGTAAATGCCACACTGCCCCCTAGTGTACACGTTAAAGCTACGTGCATGTTGGCAAACACCCACGCGGCTGTCTGTGGGTGGCACCCGTGCATGCATGCAACCACGCAGAAGCATAAATCAGGCTTTAGAAGGACGATTTCACGCATAAAGTAAATGTCTAATATAAACACTATATTGACATTAAATAAACAATAAATCAAACAAAAACAAAAAAACAATAAATTGTATGGTGTTGACACCATTATCCAGCCTGTGTGTCTATGTGCGAACATATGTGAATACATTGGAGTGCATTTTTCTATACGTGGGTATTGGTGTGTCATTCCTCATGCGTATACATTTGTTCTTTGCTACAGTGAGACTTTCTCGTTCATGTTGACTGGAGAGGATGGCAGCCGGAGGTTTGGGTACTGCAGACGCCTGCTGGTAAGCCACTGTTCACTGTTCACTGCTCCCTGTTCACACCCTGCTGAGCCCTGTTTGTTGTGATGGGCCTTTTTATTTGAACAAGTGATACGGTTTTCCTGTGGGGCCATTGACGTGTTGTGTCACTAACCAGAGTGACAGCAGGGGAGGAATGATAGAAAGAAGGATTGGCGAAATGGAGTTTATTTGCCTTTAACTACCAATGAGATAAACGCCCGTCAAAATGGAATCATTGAGTTTAATGGGACTTTCTCGAGAAAGGAAAGACAGAGAAACCATGAAAATGTTTTACTTGGTCATTGTGGAGCATTTCCTCTATAATGAGGCTTTAGAGCCCTTTGAAGATTTTTGTTGAGTCTCACATTTGGCTTGCGGCTAGAAAGCATGGCTGTGTGGGATTCTGTGTATGTGGTGGTGATTTTGTTTGCCATTTGGTATGTCTAAGTATGTTTACAGTACTACAGTGTGTATGTTCTCAGAGGTTTAGTGGAAGTGTGTTTACCACTGTATTTGTATGTACTGTGTAATAGTCGTAATAGTTGACCAGGCAAGAATGTTCTTAACTTGTGCTCTGGTTTAAGTTATTCTTGAGCTGCTCTTTTGAGCTGAGTACGTCTTGATAAAAACAGCTCTTGATGAGTGTGGTTGTGATGAGGGTAGAGTAAGAGGTGAGCCTCTCTCCTCCAGTAACTTAGTTCCTTCCCTGCTGTCTGGCCAGTGGCTGGCAATAACCAAGCATTCCTGAAGACTTGAATCAAGCTCCACATAGTTGATTTAATCATCCATTTGGAAAAGCGGATGAGAAACTAGAGGAGAAAATTGCATACCTAATATGGACAAGTGAATTGGTGTTTTTGGGTTCTTGTGTGTGTGTGTGTGTGTCTGTGTGTGTGTGTGTCTGTGTCTGTGTGTGCGCCCAGGATGACGTGAAGGGTAGAATGGTCTATGAGTGTACTGAGGAAGGTAGGTAGGATCAGCAGAATAGATAATGCACCTGTGTTTAGGAAGCTGGTGTCTACATGAAAGATTAACTCATTTAACTGTATATTATCATGATTTAATCCTATACATTTTTCTTTTTTCAAATAAATCAAATAATGCCTCAGGTTCTGTCAAAGAATTCATGATCATTTCTCTGAACAAGGTGTGTTTGTGTGTAGTTTGTCACAGAACCGCTGTGTTTTTTTAGTGTTAGCACACAACCCCAATCGCTTCATCAGAACTGATGAGTCTCCATTGCTTTCTCTTCCAGCCCAGTGGGAAAGGACCTCGACTTCCAGAGGTGTACTGTGTCATCAGCCGGCTAGGCTGTTTTGACTTGTTCTCCACGGTGAGCTCAGCCATGCCCTTTTGCCACACACACCTACACAATCAAACCTAGAAACCTTCCCCACAATACATCATCGCTAGCTGTGTAGTACAGCTGTTATGACATCTCACAGCCAAAGCCAGTGAATTTGCCAGTGCCTGTTTACCAATAAACCTTATTTCTTTTTTTACTGATTACTTCTTTCTCAGAGTAATTATTTCCTTCAGCGTTATCTCAGTGGTGCTAACACAAAGCAGAACAGTTACTGTGTTTGACTTCTCCAGCCTTTTCTAATTACTTAATATGTTTTGACTATGGAAGGATTATTATAAAGTCTTCTTATTCAACTTCTTATTCAAGAATACATTATTTAGAACTGATACAAATCCAAATGTTTAGATCTACCTTGTTCACACACCATTTGGTAATGTTTTCTATATTTTCTGTCCCACTGTATATTTCATTCAAATATTAACGCATGTATGCTCCTAATACTGTGGCACCCTTGGGGAAAAGCCAGGTGTCACAAGCCCAATCTGAGGGCCTCACACAGATTCAAGGATAAAATGCTCACCTTTAATCATGTACTCAACTACAACTTGAAGTGAAAATGAAATAAAATGATTTATTTCTAGGACAGTGCACAATTAAACATGAATTTCAGACTGTCATGTTTGTGTTAGATATAGTTTAAAAAAAAGCTAATTTTCATCTCTACTGCCCAACTAAACAGGCCAAAAACACAAATCATCTAACTCTATATTTTGTACTGTAGATTACAGTACAGTAACTGTATCATATGGATCTAGAGTTGATATAGGTGCTTTTAGCATTTAACATTTCATTTGTGAATGAACGATTTACAACTACAGGAGGTTGTGCAATATTGTATGTTGTGATAATTGAGGACCTTCAACACTGAGGGCTGAATAGTCTGTACAAATGCATGGGTGTATTCTTCAAATGACTCCATTTTGAGGATGGTAGAGTAAAGAGTAAATGTGAGAAGACAGCAGTGTTTGATTTCACAGGGATGTGTGAGTGAGTGAGTCAGAAAGACAGAGAGACATGATATCATATGACCTTGAAAATGAGCGATTCTCCAATCAACTTTCCAGACAGGAGGCAGCCTAGACCAAAACAGGCAGACAGGCATATTGGGTGGAATTTTCCACACAAATCACACAGGGATGGAAAGAAATTCATTTTTCAAAACAAAAAATGAATACTGAGTTCCGGATAATTGCCAGTTCTAAAATGCATAACAACACACTACATTTCCATTCACTGTTGACATACAGCTGCTTAGTTATGGTCAATAACCTTGATGACCGAGCATTCTGGCTTATTCACTTGACAAAGATAAAAGCTTAGACTACACATCAGTAGATTTCCAGTGAGAGTCATGCTTAGTTTAGGTTAAAACTGGTCTTCATCTGTTAAAGAAACCGGTGTATGTTTCACACAGGTTAACTCTTTGTTCCCCTCCATCCCATGTTCAGATCCTGGATGAGGTAGAGCGGCGGAGAGGTGTCTCAGCAGCCCTGGTCTACCCCTTCATGAGGAGTCTGATGGAGTCGCCCTTCCCTGCACCTGGTAAGACGATCAAAGTGAAGACCTTCCTGCCTGGAGCAGGAAATGAGGTAAGAACTGCTGACAGAACAGCATATTATGCCTTTTGCGTCTATGCCTTAGATGGTTTTAGTAGCTGTCATCTGATGGGGATATCTATCAAAATGTCCATTTAGTTCGAAGATTCTTATTTGAATAGTATCACAGTAAGTTATTTGACTGAAAAGTCCTACTTAGCAAATTGGATCTATAAACTGGCAGGCTGAATTTCCCATTATTGTTTTACCAGGTCATAGAGCTGAGGCGCCCCACTGACTCCAGACTGGAGCACGTGGACTTTGACAGTCTGTTCAGTTGCCTGAGTGTACGGCAAGTGATACGTGTTTTTGCCTCACTGCTGCTGGAGCGCAGGGTCATCTTTGTGGCAGATAAACTCAGGTGAGTCTCTTACACACCCCTTCTACTAATCCATTAGTCATTCCCTCTGCACTGAAAAACTGAGAGGGAGAGAGATTTGAGCTGTGTTTGCTAATATTACTTTTCTTGGTAACAAGTAGTGTAGTAAATTGCTATAGCAATTTCAGTAATAAAACTAAGAATTTGGATGATACATTTGCTCTATTGCCTCATCCCCCATTTTGATTTGGTAGGTCTTGTTCTTGCAGCATCATGAGAGATTGGGCTTAGTGTCTTCTAAGTTGTTTGACCTTTTGTAAAAGCTGTTTTATTATTTTGTTGAAATCCTTATGTCAACATTTTAACGTCCAAGTGTCACACCTACGTTATTTGTCATGTTTGATTAGACAAAGGATAAGAAGATGGAATACATCATTTCATATCTTTTTGTCTTGTAATAATATACGATTGCCTAGCTCTTAGGAGAAATTGGAGACCTAGTCAGTTTTTGCCATTGCACAATAGCTCAACTGAAAAAAATGGTTGTGCCTGCAGATAATTGTGTGCTTATGATTAGTTAGAGGTTAATTGTGTTGTTTATCTATAACCTTAAAAATATACTGGAAGCCGTTCGACAAAACTGAATGTGTAATTCTACAAAGACCTTTGCTGTTTCTCAATGACACAAATGTCTGTTCACAGATGAGTTGGGGCTGTTCGGCAGCTTGTAGTCATCTGATCATGTTGTAGAAAATGTTTTAATCATTCAGAGTGGGAATAAAAAACACTGGTCATTCTCCTGCTTTTTTAAAATTCCTGCTATTACGGAGTGAGTAAAGGAATAGCATTCATCTGCTGAAGTTACGTTTCAGCAGATGTTCAGTATTGACTAGATTAGTTCATGGCTGATAATGAGAATCAAGGTGCATGTTGGCAGTAATCACTTACTGTGTAAGTCTATTGTCCCTTTTCTTTATTGTAACATCTGCCTTACATGATAACCTCATACATTTTCCCTTTATTTCCTGCTACATGAATGTCTGTAGCTGTTTTTCTTCCTTTAAAATATTTTCTTTAGGCAAATAACTAAAACTATCATTCTCTGTTGGTTCTGCTCAAGTGGCTTCAATATTTTTAGATTTCTATTTCACCTGTCCTGACATGTTATAACTTCCCAAGCTTCCTTGTTATGTAAAACTGAGACAAAGCTGTTCCATAAACTTTTCACCGACTACTAACTTGGTGGAATATTTTATGATTTCAGTCAATGCAATGCCCCTGCCACCTTTAATTTGTGACTTGGGTTACTTGCTAGTCACCACACACACAGGCACACACACACGCACACACATCCATGCACTGCTAATAGTACCCTTGCACTGTGGTTGTGTCAATTGGGGCTTAACAGATTTAGCATGTGTGGAGCTGTTATATTAACTGGTGTAGCTGACTGTGATCACACCCACGGTGTGCTGCTTTTCAGGTATCAGCAAGTCAGTCAGCCAGCCAGCCAGGCCAGTTCTAATAGGAGAACTAAAGTGGGTCATACCTCAGCTGGGAGCCAGAACAGTAGGGTGGGGCTGATAAGATGGAAAGGGAGGTTGAGGAGGGTCTCCAAGGACTCTGTGTCCCAATCTTTCCTCTTGTTACAGAACACCCCATAGAGAGAGGTACTTTTAGAGCATTGGAGGCGAGGGTGGAAGGGGAGGAGGTTTCAGTGGAGCAGTAATCTCTCCATATATCAGAGGACGGTTTAAACAAACATCGGTTGGGGCAGTGACTCTGAGGGGAAGGAATGCACTTCCTGTGTGCACGACTCTGCCCTCTGATCTGTGGCTCGACCGCCACCATTTGACTTATGGCGCCACGTTCATTCCCTATGTATAACTGCACTCTCACTGTCCCTCAAGAGAGTCTAAGCTGCTCCTCACTGGAGGCGATAACTTCTGGGCCTCATTGGCATGGTAACTCAGAGATTGTTCATCAATTTCAAAGAGCTGCCGAGGATAGACAGTCATTGCTTTTGATAATCGCAGTGAGAATTGAGAGTTGCATAAGTTGTCTACTTGATTTTGGCTGGTTTCATTTATGGGCTTCTTTTGCTGTGGTTCTTTTGCTGAGAACACTCTAGCATGAGGTGTCAATACAGAGCTCTTTCCAGTCTGCCCTGCCCAGTGTCATAACTTCAGAAAGCCCTAATTCTGTTATTTCTTTAAAAGCCTATTCTTCCATCACAAAAGCTGTCTTGTATCAACATAAGTAGAAGTGGGGAGGTATTATACTATTATTTTGGAGTGAAGCACCAATCATTAAATTCTGACTTAGATTTTGAATAGAACCTCCTTGTGGTTTAGGCTTAGTGAGTTAGATCTCTGTGTGCTTAGATGAATTCACTCTGTAAAGCTCCTCCACCCAGAACCACAATGGATGAGTACGTGTACAAGCATGTATGTATACATGCAGAGCTCGTGTTTCTATTGATAACAGTGACATGGCCTCTGTGCAGCATTTGGTATTTACTTACTTGGAGGACCTTCTTTTACTTGGAGAAACAACACAGTGGGTCGTCACAGCCCACAGTCAAAAAACAAAACACACCCTCCCATTATTTAAAATGTCCCACAGGGTCTACCACCTGCCAGGGCATGGGGATGTTGGATGGCAAAGACCACAAACCAATAACTAATTGCTACTCAATCTAGGGATTTAGATCTAGTCTCCAACTCCCCACACATTGA
>OOFE01013717.1:14796-25695 GCA_900323365.1 Monocentris japonica
TAGTATTATCACACCTTTGCCTCACCCAAGCCGTCATCCCCTTTTTAAAAAGTTATTATTATAATGGTCTCAGGGAAGACTGAGTGTATGTAACCATAATTTACTATCAATTCCCCACAATCTTTCCATCTGCTATTGCTGTCTGCTTCCTAATGGGGCAAAGCCTGAACAGATGCAACATATTACATTACATATCAGCTAATACTGAAGTAGGACAAAAGGAAAATAACGTGTTCAAAGATCATCCTCAAACTGAAAGAAAAAATTGTATAAAAAAAGTAACAGTACCTTGATGTTACTAATTGCAATTAAGAATGAGTTAAGAATGAGAACAGAAAAACCAAATGTTGTATCTTATAACATTACTCACATCAGGGTCTTAGGGGCGATTTATTGGTTTCTTTCTGATTTCACTTTCCTCTAAATTTGAAACCTGTTTAGCAAACAGGCCTACATGTCATTTAGATATCCTGGGGTAGTGAGGAATAATAAAAACATCACCCTATTGAAGATTTCAAGCTCTAAATTGAAGTCTAGTATTTACAATATTATATCATTGATTGCCTGTTTTCGTTTACCTTTTTGTCATTTCATGTAGAATCATAATTTTGTTCCTCTGGAAATTTAGAAAGTTGAGTTTCTCAGAGCCAGAGCTTGGTGAAATAATAAAAAGAATTAATGATTTAGAACATTTCTTCTGCTTGGAGTATCAGATAGCTTGAGTCTGCCATATAGAACAATACAGTTAGTCGCAGAAATTTTCGGGATAATAACGGGAAAGTATTTGGGAGTCAATTTAGTATACGTTTTTGTGATTGTCAACCTACCTCACACTATCTGAATTGTTCTGATGCATTAAACCCCGCCCATCTGGCCCTCTCAGTAAGGTAAAACAAACACAAAGAATTATGTGCAGATATCATGACCAATTTTCAACCACAGATGTGGCTATACTGAATTATATAAATGCACTGGAAATCAATATACTCTACTGAATTTCATCAACTGTCTGGATACACAATTGAGAGGTCAGATAACTTTATTGAAAAAATATTATCATCTGAAAACGAGCAGTGTGAATAGTGGTCAACCAAATGACTTGAAAGCTTTTGTTTGCACTTTTGAAGGGGCCTGTTGAATTTAAATTTATGAAAATTTGAAGTTGTATCACACATTAAAGACAGATTCATTATAGCTAACACATAGCTGCTGTGCTAGTTACCGCTGAATACAACTTTTAAAAAGTTGGGAAATTTTCTCTTCTGTATAACCAAATTATATTTATGATTTCAAGAAAATATGGTAACCAGCAATTAATTATCCAGTAATAAAAAAAAGTGTAGAATCAAGGTTTTTAGTAAAGTATCACTACAATAAATCATAAATAATAATTAAAATTCTTTATCTCACTTTTTTCTCCCTTTCCAGGCACCTTGGAAGGCATGGAGAGAAAAGAGATCAGTAGAGGTGAAAGCCGCCATGGCAGCGAGGAAACGCACATCTGTGAAAAGTGTTGTGCTGAGTTCTTCACTTGGGCCGAACTGAGTGAACATCAGACAGTCTGCACTGAGGACCCCCTGGTGCTGATAGTGAAGGACGATGAGGGGATGCCTGTTCCTGAGGAGTCTCCTATCGGACCCTCCCCGGTTCCTAGCATGGCACCCAGTGACTCGACCACAGCAGAATCCACGGACGGCGGCTTTGAGCTGGGAGAAACGCTGGTGAATGACAACGACAGCCTGGACAATCTAGAAGATGCAAGGGAGCAGGATGAAACCATGGAACTTGATCATTGTCCACAGGACAAATACACAACCACCTCCAGCCCCCAGCCTCTAGATTCAGCTGAGTCGAGTCCCCCTCAGATTCCAGCTGCTGGCAACTACTGCATGCCGAGTACAAATGTGACACTGGAGATTCTTCACAGCACCAGGGTGGCTGTTGCCCAGTTCTCCCAGGGAATAAGCAGCAGTGGTACTGGAGGGAAGGCAGCTTCAGCAGCCATCCCAGTAATCCTGGAGCACCTGTTAGCTCTGCAGCAACAACAGGTCCACCAGCTGCAGCTTATTGAGCAGATCTGCAGCCAGGTAGCCACCATGAACAAACAACCCACACAAGCAGCATTAAACCCAGTCTCCAGAACCCTGTCTCTGGCACCTAATCCTTTCCCATCTCAAGGCCTCATCCCTCCACCCATCCTTCCACTATCAGGAACAATGCCCTCAACCATCAATGGACAGGCCTCTGTTTCTTTGTCATCCATGCTTGAAAAGTCACAAAGTCTCTCCTCACAAACTGTATGTGGGCAGCCCAACTTTAGAGATGCTACGTGTACCTCGGCCTCCTCAGAAAACTTGCCACCACCCACCTCCACCTGCAGCAGCAGTATTTCCACATTACTGCCTCCTTATACAGGCTCACACACAGCCAGCATTAGCTGTACTCAGACACTGAGCTCCTCCAGCCCACTGTCCCTGGGGCAGAGCAGTCTCCTCAGCTCATCCTCCAGCCTGCCATTTCTACCTCAGAGCCCCCCCAACAGTGTAATTTTCCCCAACCCCTTGGCGAGCATTGCTGCCACAGCTAATGCACTTGACCCTCTTGTGACCCTGATGAAGCACAGGAAAGGAAAACTGCCCAACGTATCCTTGTTCGAAACCAAGCCTAGCCTAGAGGAGCCCTTCTTCAAGCATAAATGCAGGTTCTGTGCCAAAGTCTTTGGCAGCGATAGCGCTCTGCAGATCCACCTGCGCTCCCATACAGGAGAGCGGCCCTTTAAATGCAACATCTGTGGCAATCGCTTTTCCACGAAAGGGAACTTAAAGGTCCACTTCCAGAGGCATAAAGAGAAGTATCCTCATGTTCAGATGAACCCTTACCCTGTGCCAGAGTATTTAGACAATGTGCCAACAAGTTCTGGTATTCCTTATGGTATGTCATTCCCCCCAGAAAAACAAGGCTCCTCGTGGCTGGATAGCAAACCTGTTGTAGCAACTCTGCCCACCCCTATGGGTCTTCCACTTTCCTCCACTCTTACCAGTATAGGAAGCTCAAATGACCCTGTAAGTGTAACACCATCCATTAAATCTCCCTACCGGCCAGCCTCAGGTGAATGTGTGTCTTTGTCACCTAATCGTATAGCCAGCGAGCCTCATTTCCCTCCTGTTCCAGAGTCTCCACAGTCTAACCGCGAAACAGAAGCCTCCAATACACTGAAAACAGAGGGGGTACACCTGCCTCAAAACTGCACCCTGAGACCGAGGGCCAACCCTGTTACTGTGGCAACGAGCACCACAACACCGACTGTGTCCACCGCACCTGAACCCGCCAACCCAGCATCCCCTGTCTCCAACTCTCCGCCCCTCTCGCTCAACTCGGAGGAGATGAAGTTCCCATCGAGCAGCCTCCTGGACTCTATGCAAACATCCGAGACCTCAAAGCTTCAGCAGCTGGTGGAGAATATTGACAAGAAGATTACAGACCCCAACCAATGTGTCCTCTGTCACCGTGTTCTCAGCTGCCAGAGTGCGCTGAAGATGCACTACCGCATCCACACTGGGGAGAGGCCCTTTAAATGCAAGGTATGTGGCAGGGCTTTCACCACCAAAGGCAACCTGAAGACTCACATTGGTGTTCACCGAGAAAATCCTCCAGTTCGGGTACAGCACTCATGTCCCATCTGCCAGAAGAAGTTCACCAATGCTGTTGTTCTTCAGCAGCATATCCGCATGCACATGGGTGGGCAGATTCCAGACTCATCCCTCATGGAAGGATTTCAGGAGATGGACGGCGACAGCTCCTTCAATGAGAGGAACTTTGACAGTCTCAGCAGTAATGACAATGACTTCATGGATGACATTTCAATGGAGGATGATAATGACGAAGAGGAAGATGAGATGGAAAATTTGGAGGAGGGTATAAGTCCACCTAAGCCCATGAGCTCTGTTTGTAATTCCCCTCCTAAGTCCTCAGCCATTGTTTCAAGTATAGCAGCACTGGAGAATCAAATGAGGATGATTGACTCCACATTAAGCCTAAACCATTCCTTCGGCATAAAGTCGCTGACTAATGGTTTTATGGACAGTGGCCAACTTGCTATCAACTTCTCTTTAACAGAGAAAAGGGTGGAGAATTGCAATGCAGACAGCCCAAATGTGTCTGAATCTTCCAGTTCACCTCATGTATCAGCATCCCCTATACAAAGCAACTCTGAAGGTATTACGAGCAAATCTCCTGCCATGAACAACAGGTCAGAATCTCAAGAGCCTTTGGCAGCCTCAGTGAAGAGAGAGCAATCTGATTCTCCTACCTCTGCATCAGCTGTTGCAGTGGCCCAGGAGCTGAGAGGAATACAGCCCAGCAAGCTCTCTGTGAAAGAGGAGAGTCCTTACAGTATGCCATTCCAACTGAGCAGAGAACGAGGTAAACCTACAATGCCAAGTAATGGTATAAATGATATGGCATCGTCGTAGCCTAGCCTACAAAAGTTAAAAATGTGTTGCACCGCATTAGTCATTTTCAGAATATCTTGCTAACCTGTTGAAAATGTGCACAATGGTGGTTTTACTATGTATAAATCATAATGCCTACAACTTTACTCCTATTCATTCATTTCAGCTGCCGTTCAAAGCATTCCAGGCCTGGTTACCAGCATTTCATCGGGCATGATAAAAACCGAGATGAATGGGCACAGTCAACCAAACAACCCAAATGAGGGGCAGCACCCACCATTTAGTCTCCACGTCCCTCCAGCTTACCCCCCTGTTGGTAGCCCAGTAATGACCTCCCTGCTTGGCCCCGCCCCTCCTCGCCGAACACCGAAGCAGCACAACTGCAACGTTTGTGGGAAGAACTTCTCATCAGCCAGCGCCCTCCAGATCCATGAGCGCACACACACTGGGGAGAAACCCTTTGTCTGCTCTGTCTGTGGCAGAGCTTTCACCACTAAAGGCAATCTGAAGGTAGTAAAAGGACTTTTTTGTTGTATTGTTTGTGCTTAGACTGATACATCGGTTTGCCGATATATCAGGCTGATATTGGCCTTTTAATAAATATTGGATATCATCCACTGCCAATATGATGGATGTTCTTCCCTGATGACAGCTACATAAAAACAGCCTAAAACGTGCAATAAAATGTTATTTTCTTTGCACATATTATTTATATGTTTAATTGTTCACATATGTTTTTTTTTAATTAATTCTTCATTCAAAGGCCTAATGTATCCCAGAAAATAAAATTGGAATGGAGAAATATTGGCTATTGCAACTTAAGTTAAAAATATCAGTATCAGTATTGGCCTTCAAAAAACAATATTGGTTGAACCCCAGAATTGTCAAATCTTTTAATCTCTACTGAACAAATCAAATTGAATTTATTTGATGAAATTGCAAAAGTTATCCATGAAATGTTTGTTTGAATCAAAAATACATTTGAAAAGTTAGTTAGTATTGAGTGTGTTTTTTACCTCTATTTGGAATGGGCCTGTAGGGGCGATTTGGGTAGAGCATGGTACCAATGTGTTAGGGGTTTGATGCGCACTGGGACCACCCATGCTAAAAATGGATGCACTCATGATAATGTGAGGCACTTGGAATGAAAGCATATATTTGTCTCCTTCCTTCCTCATTTACAGGTTCATATGGGCACTCACATGTGGAACAACGCACCAGCCAGGAGAGGCCGGCGACTGTCAGTGGAGAACCCCATGGCCCTGCTGGGTGGAGATGCCATGAAGTTCGGAGAGATGTTTCAGAAGGACCTGGCAGCTCGAGCTATGAATGTAGACCCTGGATTTTGGAACCGCTATGCGGCAGCTATCACCAATGGCTTGGCCATGAAGAACAATGAGATCTCAGTGATTCAGAATAGAGGCATCCCTCAGCTTCATCCTATGACTGCAGGCATGGACAGAGTGAGCACCGGAGGAAGCCCAATAACAAGTCTAGGGAAGACAGGCATGGACCTGGGAACTAATAGGCATTTTTCTATGTTGGTTGATGACAGTAAAGAAATTGGGATCAATTGAATAAAGGTGAATGGTGAATAAATACATTATGCAAACTGTTATGGAAGTTGAAATATTTGTAAAACATGTTGGTTCTTATGTATTGTATTATATATAGATTTTAAAAAAGAACTTTTTATCATTTGACAGAACATAGTAGGCTATTCACATTTTGTTTTATTTTGCAGTCATTTGTGAATGTTGTTTTTCTATACAGTACCTAAGTTGTTTCATTTGTATCTGAGAATTCCTAAGGTGCTTACCTGGGAGACGTATTGTTACTCTAAAGAAGGGAACATATGATGCAAAGAATCTGCTCTCTCCTCTGGACAGCTGCCCGATGCTGCTAGCTGGTGCAAAGCACAAAATATTCTTATAATTACCCATAATTCCAAGTTGCAATGATCTGTCCTCAAAGTTATGATGAACAGTTCTCAGTCTTACATAACAGTTGGTCAGAATAAAAACTAGAACAAACCACAGTCTATATGTTCAATTCACTACCTCACTGTGTTTTACAGTCTGTAGGATTAAGATGACATGAAATGTCTTCTTGTTTAAACACTGAATGGAGTTTACTTATGTCATTTAACAAATTACATGATAGAATTTACACCTGAGTAAAATGTTAAAAATGGATTGAGGCCTTTCTTTTCATTCAGCTTCAGATGCATGTCACCAGGAACTGCTTTTGCAAAATTTACTTCTCTTTGACCTTATGCATTGTGTCAGCAAAGATTTTTGCCATCCCTTATATAAATTATTTTGTCTGCAAATAAAGCATTCACATATAATGGATAATAGGAGAGTATCAAGTACTGTAGTGTACAGATGCACACTTATGAACAGAATGTATTTGTTAACATGTTTCTGTATTTTGTATTTCTTTTTTCAGTTGTCATACGTCTGCAGTGAGTCATTTAGCATTATACTACACCCTTCCCAAACTTGCGATTTTAGATTTGAATTGTTCGATACCACCACACTGTATTTTGGAAAAAAATATATACTTTGAGTTTATCATCTTTTCATTTGGTGCAATAAATCACTTGTAAGAGTAGATGTTACTTTTCAAATAGTGGATATCCAGATATGAATTGAAACTCTTTATTTGATGTAAATAAGAGGCTGGTACTGTACATGGCTGCTGTGTGAAGATAGAGACACTATTTTTCTAGAGCTCAGAGATCAGACACACACCAAGCAATGGAAGTTTCTCACAGTAAATAGTTGTTACAAATTCTGTTGGCCGACACATACCGAATAAAAATACTTTGTCTGGTTCACATTATCGAATTTACTTAAATAAAAAGGATGAGACAGAATGGTCAGCTTTTTTCCCCACATAGGAACTTATATTAAGAAATATGGAATGGAGTGGATAGATGGATGAAGAAGAGTGTGAGTTAAATATTTTATTCTTGAGTTAAAGTTTTAAACGGGTTGGGACACGATGCATTAACGCAGTGAACGGCAATATTGTGGCTTGTTTCTAAATTGAGTTGAATAGGAGGCAGGGAAAGTTTGGCCCATTCTCGCCTTCGTTCCTTCTCCCGTTTACATGCTAAAACAGTAGGAACATGTGAGTTACGTCGACGCACTTAACTTAGTTTCAAAATATCATTTTAACAGAAACTATACATTTATATTAGTTACCATAATGAGGTTCGGCAACGGACGTTTGTTATATGCTGCCTTCAAGTGCTCCTCGCAAGCGCCTAGACCCCAAATTGGAAATCGTAAATAAGACTTGTCGCACATTCAAGTGTTTTTACCCAAAAATAATAACAAAATATAACAAAACGTGGCAACAAAATATGACAAAAATATTTTGGTGGTTGTCGCTTTAATTTAGAAAACAAGTGGAACAGAGCTACTTGTGCTGCAACAACAGAATGGAGAGGAGAAAATGCACATCAGGCATCTGTGTGTGTCAATTGGTGTTGAATTAATTTATTAAAACAAATGTGACAGTAGAAACACAATATTAATTGTTTACATACAAATCCAAACAATAACATATAATAATATAATAATAAAATGCAGCATGTTTACCATCAGTTGTTGAGACGGCTTCCATGTCACATCTCGGCATCGCGGGTAAAAACATTTCATCTTCCCGAGTCCTATTTACAATTTTGTTTTGGTCGTTTATGTGCTTAAGTCTCATAAATACGATATTCTTGCACAGCACGGGAAGGCGGCATGATTTCCGAACTTTTTTATTGTGACGTCATGACGCGTAATGCCCAGCCAAGATGGCTGACAGCATCCCGATGCGGAAGAACTCGAAAAAAATCCTGTATTATAACTCTGCAAGACTTTCAAGGTACGGAGGGACTAGACTGTTTATTCGGTCAATCATTGAAGAGGCAGTCGTTTGTCAAACTTTTTAATTTTGCTGGCTTGGTGACATTTGCTCGCAGGGTTTGTATGGGTCGTGGCTGCTCCCGTTAGCTTGTGCTAGCATTGCTGTTGTTGTCAACGACACTTGACAGGTCCCTTACCTTGTTTGACAGTTGGCCGTTTTTCTCTTTCTAGTATCGGTAAGCTAGTAACCCATCTAACGTTACATCCATGATTGTTTATTTGTACAATATAACACATTTTGTAACTAGTTTGTGAGCTAGTTAGCGTACGTTAGTGTCAAAGATTCTGCTGACCACTGCACTGCCCAGTCCACTCTGCCTTGTAAAGTCACATGACAACTTCTGAGTCTTTTCACGAGTTATTCACCTTTCATAAAAGTTTTGTTGCATATAGTCACCATCCAGTTTATTGTACATGCTTCAAATTGGGCCATAGAACTGGGCTTGTCAATACTTAAGAAATGGACAGGAAGCGAACTAGGCGCATGACTAGGTACTTTTGGGACAAGGGCAAGTCTGAGTTTGATGTTGGAAGCCGCTGTTACCGCACTTTCATGTTTTTTCATTGAGCCCTGCAGGGAAATACTCTTTTTTTTTTTTTTCACTTGCTCCACATGGAGGTCAAAATGCAGACAGCTACAGAGCAGCCATAGGACCAGCAAAAGTCTTGTCCTCCCCATCACCTTATACTGTAGGTTTCCACACTTAACATCAGTCGTTCTTAATCCTGGTCTACGAGTTCAACAGCCCTGCTTCTTTTCTATCCTACCAGGGAGTTGATTGGCATTCCCCTTGCATCCTCAATGTACACAAGTCTCTGATTAGATGGCTAGAATAGAAACCAAAGGTTTTCTTTGTAACCAGTAAGAGTCAAATTAAGTTGTTACAGCTTGGTGTTTACCACAGGACATTCGTGTGTGTGTGTGTGTGTGTGTGTGTGTGTGTGTGTGTATACATACATACATACACTTTATACAAGTATGCACGTATTGATGTGTGTGATTCTGTTTTGAAATTAAACAGAATATACAGGAAAATGATCAGGAAAAGCTAAAAAAAAGGCACATTGAGTAAAATCAAGAACTTTAAAAAAAAAACTATGTACAGGAATTTGTCTTGGTGATATTGATGCAGAGCCACAGTTTACAGCATCTCAGTACATATTGGCACACATGGTGCAAGGATAGACAGCAGGTTGTTTACACTACTGAAAGCCTTTCTTATCCCTAGGGAATTATTATATATTGGCTTCTCAAACTAAAGTTGAAGGAACTTGAAAGATATGTCAGGTTGCACCAGCTTTTGCATGTTTTGCTTTGGCACGATGGGCTGCTCTGTAGGACTGTATCAGTGAGAACCGCTGAATGGTTGGTCTTAAGCTCATAATCCCCCTGATGCTAGTTTTATACTTGTTCATATGTCCATGTTTTTTGTGGGTACAAGACACACTCATTCATATACAGCTGAATGACCTTTCAGGCTGCTTGTTTTGACATGGCAACCACCATTAAGCTTGAGTCTGCTCTCACAGATGACATCTTTTTACATTAATAACTGGGATGTTTTTAATCGTCATCCGTCCTTGGCATTTTTAATACATCCATCAGCAGATATTCTGTAAGTCTTGGCATTTCTTTTGGCATCTAACCACCTTCTCTGATTCTTACATTAGATAATGTGATTAGAAGTAAAAGCATGATCAATAATATTTTTTTTCTGTAGGTAATAGGATTGGAATAGGCTTTCAAAATTAGGTTGATGGTAATGGAAGAGGTCAGTCACCCCTACTAGGACTGGTGCTACAAACACTGTTAGTTGGTGGCACCAATATTTTGGTCTGGAAATGTCTTCTCAGACAGTAATTCATATGTTGTCTTTTGAAATATATGAAATGTGAATATGAATGTTAGAATGTGTCATAGTGCCGGATACATTGGATCAACATACTGTAGATAATGTGCTACAATAGGTAATGAAGTGGTAGCTCCTTTCACATCCTCTTTATACCAGATTTTGGTTTGATATTTGTCAGTGCTGAAGCGTTGATTTCATTATAACATCAAATCCTGTGTATTGGTAAATATGTGAAGTCATGAGGTGGTTCCTCATTTGTTTTTAACCAAAGGGCTTATCTCAGACAACCAAAGCAGAGTTGTTCTGCTTTATGACAGAGCTAAAAAAAAAAAACACCAAGTGACATTAGCTAATGTTTAGCTAAGGCTTAATCTCTGCAATAGTGTGATAAATAGGGAAGTAAAGTAGGCAGTGGGCACACTGTAAATGAGTAAGTAGCTGTTTTACATTAGTGGTCAACATACTGTTCTGTTTGACAACACTGACTTGTGAAATAGGGCTCTGTTATTGCATAGTGCAGTGTCAACAGGTCAATGTGTGATTCAGAAATACTGAAACAAAAGTGATGGACAGAGGTACACAGCTGTCTTACTTCTACTGCCTTCAAGTGCTCCTTTTACAGTGCCAATGCCAGACAATAACATATATTAAACATATATTATTATAATA
>OOFE01013718.1:0-10310 GCA_900323365.1 Monocentris japonica
TGTTAGACTGCTGAACTCTGGTGGTGCTCTGTAGACCCTACGACCCCCCCCACCCCCACCACACACACACCTACCCGCACTACGAACACTTTATCGCATAGGTGCAATATAGGCCACTTGGCCAACTGGACTACCTCACACTGCATTTCTGCACACGTATTTAGCAAAGCTAAATTCGGCTTGCTTGTTCTATTATGTTTAGTTAGATGTTTATATTTTTGCTTAGATGTTTATATTGCTCTTGTGTTTTTTTTTTTTAAGTACTTCTATTTTATATATTTATTGTGGCTTACAACCGGGACCTGAGTGCAAATCGTACCATCTCGTGTAAATGTGTGCTGGTATGACAATAAAGTTCCTTGAACATACTATGATATGAAAAGCTTTGATTGCCCCCCAATCAAAGCAGTCTAGAACTGGGCCTGTGTGGTCTGTTAAGTGATGAGAACATAGACACCAAAATCATCCACATGTCCCTGGTAGATTTTTTGTTCTGGGACTCTAAGGTAACACTGTAGTTTACACTATGTTATTGGGTGATCACAGGTGACTTGAAATATCTCAGAAGTGAGAAAATGAGAACATGTAGCAGCTCTGCAGCTAAATGGTAAGTCATTCTAAATGATATGCCGGTAAGTCTGGCGGTTTTGTGAAGGAGATTGGTAAAATTTGCATGAAATATGATACAACAATATTGTAGTTTTGAATTTCCCTGGGTCTCCATCCCCACGAGAGCGTGACTTGATTTGTTTCCATAGAGAGTGAATGTGGGGGGCTATGGGAGACTGTGTGCAGCTAAAAATCACTGAAATACATTGTTGCTCACCTAAAATAGTTTCAAAAATAAACTGTAACTACATATAGATATATAGAAAGTTAAAATATTATATTTAATATTTAAAAAATGAATGAATGAACCTATAGACTATATAGCAAAAAACACAAAACTGTTTATTACATACAGGTCAGTCTTCTCACTTCTCTCTTTCTGACTTTATGCTAGTTGGATACAATCCATGTTCTCGTCTCTTAATTAAAGGACCAGTCTCCCAAAAACTCAGTGTGGTCCTTTAATACTAACACTGTTTGTATTGCAAATTTGAATTCTCAATTCTTATTAGTTCAATACGTGATATTTGACTGCTATGAATGCTACCTACCATTGCATTGCATACTATGTTGTCTTGTTAGGCTGTACAGTTACGTTACGTTTGTACTGCTCTTGTTTTACTCTTGTTTAAAATGTGCTGTGACCCCAGGAAAATATTTTTTGTTTAAATGTGTATTAGTGTAGATGGTGGATGGAATGACAATAATTGAATTAAATCCTTTTACACATAATGACATTGAAAATGCATTTTACCAGCTTTATGACCACGGCCACCACGACTGAACTCACAGCCCATGACTAAAACTTCCGCTGATGGCCAGATACACTTCTGTTGAAAAGATTAAAAATTAAAAGATTATAAATTTTCTACGTTGTAGACAGTTGACGATAACTGGGGCGTTGCGATCTTTGCCCATTGTTCAATAGACATAGGAGCTTGTAGGGGCGCCCTGCTACCGCCAACGAGGTGATCTATTGAAGAACTACCGCACACAGGAAGTGTCTGAATGCTACTGATTTACACTCCTCCAACCACTTGATGACTGCAGCGGAGTGGCTCGCGGTGCGTCCGGCATAAAACGCGTCAGAATAAGTATCGTTGTTGAGCGTGGGTAGAGGGGGAAGAGCCTGGAAACGGTGGGAGCGCCTTAACTTTAAGCACGACCACAAATGTTTATGGATGGGACTGTTTTGGGTCAATATTTCCAATGTTCGGTCAGCAATTAAAAACTAAGGCCTTTTCGTTAGCACATGTTTGTTTGATTTTTGGCAAAGTCCCCCGCTAGAGAAAATTGACCAGCCGCTACTGCTGTACATTAACGTTACAGTGTTTTCCGTCTTGTATAAGCAGAACTTTTCTATAAGATTAGAATGAGTATTTAACATGTGTGGAATAAAAAATGCATTCACACTTGAGTCAAATAGTTTTTGTAAATACTTTATAGTTTGTTTTAGCCTATTTAGGTACCAGATGGCTAAGGTTTACCACCTCGAACAATACAATGAGGACCAGATAGTTTGACAATTTAGTATACTGTTCTGTGACTGACAACATTCCTGCTATATGAAGTTCTCTGATGTGGTAAAAGATGTGGTAAAGCACACCCATTTTGCTACTCCAAGCAAAACTCTTGGAATTATTTGCAAGCTAATACTTTTGACCCTTGTCTGAGTGCAATGACTGATAGCTATATGACTCAAATAAATCTAAAATTAAGATAGTGAAGAGCTCCTTACCTGTTAATGCCTTGCAGCAAAGTGGATGCTCTGTAGTTTTGATCACCTGACAGACAGGTAGAGACACAGACGGGTGGTTTTTCTGGTTTGCAGAGTGCAGCTCTTTGATGAAACTTGAAAGCTTTTGCAAAGAAATTCCATCAAATTCCATCATGATGATGTAATTTTTTAGGGAATGAAGAAACATTTTCCAAGCATTCCAGAAACACCAAACATTATCGATGGACGATATTGTTTTTGATACCGATATTATATGTTCCAATTTTACCGATACCGATATCAATACTGAGAATTTCTTTAATGAGAATATGATTTTTTAAACAATAATGATAGTAATTACTTTTTAAATGATTATTATTAATTGGTATGGGTCAAACTATATATATATTTTTTTTAAGTAGTCTATTAATGCATTAACAAAGGGCTGTGCATTTCATATCAGTGATAAATGGCAACATTTTTAACTTGACTAAAAAGTCTTAAACATTGCCTCTCTGAAAACTGTCCTGCAATGTCTCCTGTCTGACTCTGGGTGGTGCAGGTGACATGGGTTTCTTCCTTGTAACTTTTGGGATTTGTGGTTTTTAAGTGCTTAAACAAGTTGCTAGTGTTGCTGCTGTGTGATACCTTCTTGTCACAAATATCTATCTATCTATCTATCTATCTATCTATCTATCTATCTATCTGTCTGTCTGTCTGTCTGTCTGTCTGTCTGTCTGTCTATCTATCTATCTATCTATCTTGGATAAAAATATGATAACATATACTTTACAAAATCTGAAATTATTTTGACTATTCTGCATTTGTATCTATGTGATATCTAATAAATCACTTAAAGATTTGTTTAACCTAAAAAATATGTTTCTTAATGACAGCTGTTTTTACTCAACTCACTAAGTTATTTAAATGCATTGAAAGTTGCATTGAAAGTTGCAAAAACTTGTTACAGCCATGTCTGTGGAATGTTGTCTTATTATTGTCTAATTCTATAAATTTGTTCTTGTATGTCCCAGCGCCCTGATGGTCATGTGCTGATGGTGATGGTGCCTGATAGTGCCTATAACATTTGGAAAGCCCATGCTATCTGTTTTTAATTGTGCATCTTTGCACGTCAGTGTCACCAATACCATTTGGTGCTGCTCATTGGCAATAAGTCTTGAGGTGTTCCCACAACATCCCCTGACATCCTGGTCAGCTGATGCAACACCTGTTGCCAGGATGGAAAGAGTACATGTTGGGCCCGCTGTGCAATCTGGCTCTGCAAATGATCATTCAAAAGACAGCACAGCTCAATGATCTAGACTTTATCCATGTGTCAGCACTGGATGCACTAGAAATCTGTTAAACTCAGCATACAAATGATTTCTTGGCACCCCCCATGTGCCCCAGTAGCGCTGTCTCATTTAATTATCTTGTAACTAAAACACAGAAACCAAAACAAAAACCTGTTAACAAAAAGTTGTTCATCAGTTAATGATTAAAGGTGAGCGTTTTGTGTGAATCCTGCCTGAAGCGTGATCTGTAGTGAGAAACTACCCTCACACTGGGGTTGTGACACCTGCCTTTTCCCCTGGGGTGCCACACGTATTACAATCCAGGTGTACAATGGATTCAGTATCAGTACATGTGTTTTCTAAGTCCATATACTTTGACAGAAGATCATTACGATGCCAAGTGATCTGTGATGAAGTAATAACACAAGTGCTCTGAGTTGTTGGCTTCAGCACAGCATAAAATGTTGAGTTGAGGCCACCAGTGACTTGGCAAAACAGAACATGGCTCACACTCTTCGAAAAAGTGCCAAGTAGAACCATTATAGGTTCTTCGGCTTGTCCTCATAGGGAAACCGTTTTTAATTCCAAGTAGGACCCTTTATAAAAGTTTTACCAAGAACCCTGCATGAAGGATTATACCTATACAAAGAACCCTTTATGGTTTCACCTAGATCCCACCCTGAGGGTTCTACATTTTTTTTAAGATAAGACAGATGTTATAACTACAATGAGCAAAACTTCAAAACACAAAGTTTTACTTTTACATACATGAACATTAATGAATGTGGTGATGAGACTCTCATCAGATGAAGATGAGCCAACAGGACAAGAAAGCTTGTTTACATCCTGCAGAAACAGCTCAGAGGGGAAAGGTGAGCGGGGTGGAGACCAGGAACATCAGGCTGTCCTCAGGAGGGACTATGGTGTCATTGCAGAGAGGGAGAGATTAACTACAAATTAACTACAATCACATTTAATCTCAAATCAAAGTTACCAAACAATATAATGGAATTATTTGTTGCAAATTTACCTTCCAAAGTTCCTCATAGAACTCATTCTTCCAAAAAGGATTCTTTAAGATGCTGTAACCATTTGCCTGCCTAACAACCCCTCTGGACGCTTGCCAGGAGAAAAGGGTTTCTTTGAGGCAAATGGTGACGGGTAGAACCCCATCTCTCTGTGGAGAACCCTTTTGGAACCGTCTTTTCTGAGTGTACATTGGAGTGCCATCACAACTTCAAGTTAAGATGTTCCATTATTTTTATATTTTATCTCTTAAATTACATGTTTGCAGGATCAAGCACCTGAATTCAAATAAATATAGGTATGCTTTTAATGTTAACCATGAGATTTATTCACATTGACACATCTGTCTGAAAATGTTTTCAGTTCATATATACTATTATAATTACATTTTCTTGTGTCGCTTACTCTAACCAGGTCATTTATTACTGTTAACAGCTTTTCTAAAATAGTAGATATTGAGTAAAACGTGCTTGTTACAAGGACATTACATTTTTCATCCTTTGCTTTTCTTAATAAAACTAAATAATAATAGAATTTAGTAAAGGTTTTAACATGTTTATTTAATCCCTTCTTACTATTTCAGTAAAGACATAGCTATGGAAGAGGGCAGGGGTCCGTCTGTGGCTTGGTCCTCCTCGAACATGATCTGGATTGGGATTTGGATCCAGATTCTAGGATATTTTTAAAGGATTCTCCACCAGTGCTCCTCAAATCAGGTCCTCGGGGGTCCGAACCACCGCTGGTTTTCTATCCTACAAGCTAGTTAGTTGCATTCACCTGGCATACCAGGTCTAAATCAGTCCCTCATTAGACAACTAGAATGGAAACTACCTGGCAGAATAAAAAACAGCAGTACTATATTTGAGGACCACTGGTTTATGTCATTGTGACATTGAGCTGAGATGAAATCCATACAGAGGTCACTAGAGGTTTTCCACTTGTCCTGATTCAATAGAGCCTGATCTGGATCAGACTGCACTAAGTGATTTCACTGATTAGTGTTTGGTTGGAATGAAAACCTGCATCCTCTTGGCCCGCCATGGCACATGACTGCCCATCCCTGACCAAACCTCAAAGGAATTGTCCTGAGGACTGAAATGACACCATAACCTGGGAATGACCCATGCAGATTATTCAGTATTTTTGCATTGTACATTTATGTGTTGTCCTTTACTGGACAAAAGGGGGGAATGTAGAACATAGTGTAACTAGTGAGACCTGCAGCTAAACTCACCTCACCTCACTACCCCTTTAGCAAGGTTACTGTGACTAGCAGCTAAACTACAGCTGCACTCTACTCCTCTACTCCTTATAGATGAGGACCAAGTATCTCATGATATTAAAACTGAATAGTTAGTCTTTCATCTTGGGACAAGACAAGTCGGAAACCTTGACATTCCTACACTATGTATATATAGTCTATCCTCTCCCTAAGAGAGGCAGAGAAAAGCTTGGCACTGTTTTGTACTGTGTTGTTTTCTCTCCATGCTGCATGAATAAACTTCACTCCTGCAATAGCAAGTCTACCTGGTAATTGATCATCCTTGACCAAATTTCCACAACAGCTGCTACCATACCATGTGGCATATATAGGTGGTTTAACCTACAGTAGGGATTACACAGTGCTGTTACTAGTGCCCTGTTTGTTTAGCAATGGTTGCTGCTTGTTGTATATATATATCTCCCCACCCCACCCTTGAGCCCTTGATCCCCGGGCTAATTCCCTGAATCGTCCAAATCTAAATCCACTGATAGTGACAGCACAAACAGTTGGAAGGAGGGAGAGAGAGATAGAGAGAAGTGGTGCACAAACAGACAGGACAATGGAGGAGGAAAGGGGCTCTTATGAAGGAGTGTGAGCAGTCCCCTCCTCCTGAGTCAGTTTAACTCCCAACAGTGGGCCATGAGCTGTCTGCGGTTCCATTTCATATTTTTTCACGGATGCACCAGCCACCCAGTGTGCCAGCTCATCAGAGGGCAGTCAAGCCTGGCTGACGTCACCCAGCCAGCCTCCGTAATCGAAAGAGACGCTAATCCTACTCCTCTCCAAAGCCTGGCTGAGGGGAGGCGGGGGGAGAAAATGAGGCAGAGAGGGAGGGATAGTGAGTGAGACAAGAGGAAGGAAGTTGGATTTAGGAGACCAGGGAGAGCCTGCAGGCTGTGGGCAGACATATTCTTCATGTCCTCTGAGTGGCAGGCTCAGCACTAACCTGGACCATAAAGAGAGGTGCTATCTTATATAACTAGTGACACCAGGCGCACCTCCACCTCCTGATCCTCTGTTGACTCCCTGGTCCTTGGAGGGTTTAGGACCCCCTATCCAGGCTTCGCCCTGGAGGCCAAAAGGCTCTCTGAGGGCTCTGCGGAGGAGGAATGCTGTGGGAGCTGCACCCTTCCTCCTGTACCCCCTCTTGTGCCATCTACACCCACTGTGGCAGTACCTGGCTTCACCACTGTGGAGCTATGCCAAGATGAAGAGGACATCTGCCTGACTGCAACGGAGGGGTAAGAGGCTGCTGATGCATGCGTGCGTGTGCATGTTTATCCAGGCATCAGTGTTACTGGTGTCATAACAGATGAGTTTAATTGACCTCTCCAACTTTGTTGCATGCACATGTGTATATGTGTGTATGTGTGACATGCATATGTCACGCGCACATGTGTTAGTGTTTGCCTGAAAGCTAGAGCATTGTGAAGGTATGGTTTGATCATTGCAGATCATCAGCTTCAGAACTGTATTCAGTGATGGACAAAAGTTCTCAGCCCAGTAAATGTCACCTCCATCTCTGTGAAAGGTCCACATAGGAATGATGTGAGGTTAGCAGCACTAACTCTGGGTATACATATGGCTAAATCATATATGATATTAAAAATGATATCTTACAGCTGGCCTTCAGAGATGCTCTGAGGATGCCAGAGAGGTGTGTGTAAAGGATGTGATAAATAGGACAACTTTCTGGACAACTTAATGGGCATCTTGTTGCCCAAATGAGTTACTGCAGCCTTAATTGTATAGGAACATCTTGTTGCAAGGAAACATTTGAATACATTTTTGACATAATGTCTCACTTTTCAGACCGTTTCTGGGTTTGTTGCACATTTCTGTTGCCTACTGTGTCACCACCCTCGGAGTGGAGTGAATAGACAAGAAAAGGGAATAGGAGGGTTTGGGAGCACAAAAAACAGTTTCTTCTACCAAAGTCATATAGCAGATAGAGAGTAATGTTTTTCAGTGATGGATACAGTGGAGGAAATGCTACTCAGTTAGCTTGCTATCTGGTTTGTTATCTGTGATCTCATATATTAGCTCTGGTAGCTAACACCTTGTCACATAACCCAGTTTCCTGTCCCTAATCCCACTAATGTTAGCTGTCTAATTTGAATTTAGGCCTTCTTTTGGAACAAGGAGTCAATTTGGACACATATTTCAGAGTTCATTTTATTTCTGTTCAGTAAAGACATGCAATCTGAACTGCTTTTTTGTCTGTACATAGTGATTAAGACAATTCTGGTGACAAAGGTGATAAAAAGTGTGATTCAATAGGGCAGTGTAAACGTTGCCAGCTTTTTAATGGCCCTGTAGAGCTTGTGAAACAGTACTTATAGTGCTCTTTTAACCCTTTTTGTCTTTTTTTTGTTTTAATTTAATTCTAATTTCTAATAGTTCAAATTTCTTATTTCATGAATGACTTCTATTTTATTGTTTAAAAGGTAAAATGTTGAATAACATTTTATTCAAAATGTGCTGTAGAAATGAAGATTGATTGTAGATTGTCGGTTGGTGTGAGGTGCAGGTGTTTCGAGGGCATGTATATGAGAGGGATTACACCACGGTTAAGCCACCTTGTCATAATAGCTGCTGAAAGTTTCCATCACAGGTGGCGCACAAACAGCTTAGCTTGACACAGTTGTCAACAGCATAATATCAGAAATTGAATTGTGGGGCTGTGCATTTTCACAAGTGGGTCAGAAATGATAGCATCCTCCCAAAGCTGATCTCATTTAGACGAGAACAGAACGTCCTCATTCTGATGGTTGTACAAACTAGCTTAGCATTTCTTCATTTGTCATATTGTACAATTAACCTAAGCTTGTTGACAGGAATACTGAGCCTGAGATCTGTAAGACGAAATCTGTTAAATTCTAGTCTATTCTATCCTATTAATCTCCATGGTGACAGTTGATTTAAGGGCAAGGGAGGGAGAGTGAGAGAAAGAGAGAGTGTCATTGTATTATGAGCATCAGTCCCAAGGGGAAAGGCTAAATGCATTTTGTGAAATTTCCGGTCCATAGTATGTGGTGACCACAACAGGCGTTATAGAATGTGTTTTAAGAAACTACAAGCCCATTGTTTGGCCTTAGGCACACATTAACTGCAGCCTTAAACATATTGTAGGCCAACCACTTGACCTGCAGCTTACTGAATGTGGATGGGCTCCGAAGATCTTGGGCCACACATTTACAATGCCCTGCAGGTTTTTACTGTTGGCAGAGAGGTGTGAACCAGCATACCAATAAAAAAAGAAGGAACTGGAAAAGGTTTGAAGTATGCATTTTCCTGTACTGCAGAAACATACATTTTACATATACTTTAAAATATGTTCACGTTTCAAAATATACAAAAACTGTATCGTAAAAATGTATCTGTACGACATTCATTCAAAGTAAAATAATAATATAATAATAATCCTTTGCTTCATCTACCCTTCACCAGTCAGTCTAATTCAGGTGCTTCTGAGATTTTTTAAAACTCACTGTATTTTCCCTTGTGTGCAGTACATAACGGACAGGCTGCATACATATGTCGACATAGAATGTGCCCATCTCATTACGCCATACTATTTCAAAGCAGTTTGATCTTGCCCCTTTAGACCGATGCAACAGTTGACACTGCTGTTGGCAAATATCAAAAAGCACCCAAGCCTCTGTGTCTAAAAATAGTTTGAGTTGTCTCTTTCAACCCAAGTTTCATTAGAGCAGGCTAAGCAAGCTTTTAAGGGACTGTCTCATTACACCATGCGCCTCTGAATGACAACAAACCATGATTGGTATTGATGGAGAGACAGAGAGACAGAAGGAAAGAGAGAGAGAGTAGGAGAGAGGGAAAAAAGAGGATTCAGACAGATCTTCAGTCTGTCTTAATCCTCCACCATACACAAATTGAGGTTAGATATAGATACATGTAACTGTGAAAAAAACAACTATAGTAATAGTATGGACTTGAAGTGTTACCCGGCATACGGGGGTTTATGTCTGACAAAGGTCACGGAAGCACCGGTTCAGGTTTGATGAAGAGGACAGAGTCGACTTAGGGTGGCAGATAACACTTTGTGAAAGTGACATCCTGTTTTAAGAGATGACAGAGCCAAAACACTGCATTTATTCTGCCAATCTCCCTGTTAGAAAATTAAATATGAGGGCGAAAGAGGACATAATCCATTTTGATATGATCAAAACCTATTTGACTTCTACTCTAATCTGGGGCTCAGCTCAGTGTGTGTGTGTGTGTGTGTGTGTATCTGTGTGCCACATGGAGTCTCCTAACACACACACACATATACACACACACACACACACACACACACACACACACACACACACACACACACAGTCACATTATACACATACACACACATGCACATACCTTTATGAATGCATGTACG
>OOFE01013719.1:0-12429 GCA_900323365.1 Monocentris japonica
CAGATTGTTTGTGTCAATGCAATCTCCAGTATTCACCTGACACTCCCTACAACAGCTAAAGGTCCTTTATCTGCAGGCACAGACCGCAGCAAAACATGTTTGCCATTAAGCATTGTAAGCTATCCTAGTGACACGCAGCAAGCTGCTCTTATCTTTACTGCTTGTATGATGGCACATCACATGAGTGGATCTCAGTGCACTTGTACTGTCCCAGAATGTTTGCTTTTGGTTCAGTGAAGAGGACAGGCAGTGATTGTGGGTCGACCTCCAATTGTGCTATCATGCTATCAAATACACTTTAAGGAATAACTCTTGGTGACAGATTGTGAAAGTAGAGAAAGAGAATGAGAAAAGCAAGAGAAAGGGAGTGAGAGAGAGAGAGACCCAGACAATGAGTGAGACAGCGAGAGAGAGTGAGGGGCAGTAAAGCTCAACTGATTGAGAGAGCAGGACTCAGGAAGCACCTGCCTGTGTGGAGGGCTGTGCGTTTATCTGACCCCGCTCACATCAGGTGGTTTCCTTGTTTACGTTATCTCCCCCAGCTCCCTGTGGCCCAGCCCTTATTGGCTGCCCTGGGCCACTCCTTTTTCCACCACATTCATTGATCTTGAGAGGGTTCGCCACTTCCCCCTTTCTCCTTTCCCACCCGAATGACTGTAGAGAGGAGAAACACGCTAGCAAATCGAAGGTGTGTGCGCGTTTGTGTGTGTGTGTGTGTGTGAGACAGCATTCTTGCATGCATGCATCAGTGTGAGTCACATATGCTCCTCCTGTCCTTGCAGCCTCCCTCTCTCACTCCTCGTCTGTCTAGCTCTCACTGGCAAAAGGAGGAATCTATTTAAAAGGCTAAGACCAAAAGCTCTGCGTGACCTCTCACCTCTGTCCTCAGAATGCAAACACGGGAGCCTTGAAGACTGCTTTCCTTTTCCTCCTCTTGCTTATACATGGGCTCAGTGAAAACAAGCCCGCTCATCAATCAGCCTGAATGATAGCCCTGATCCTGCTGTCCCCCCCCCCTGTCACCTGTATTGCTCAACCCTAACCCAGATGGCACGATTTAAACACTGATAAGCCCTGAGGTCAGGATTTTCAAATGTTTCCTTGCACTGGTGAGTGGCTGTTGTTTCATTGCAGGAATCCTATTTAGACATTTTTCTTTTCTCAATGTGGTGCCCTTAAAAACGTGAAGGGTAAAGTGATTGAGTTGTGCTGTAGCTGTCTGTCTGTTTCCTTGTCCCTTGTTGATATAATTACGGTTAAATTACTGCTTGGCGTTCGTGGTAGTGACTGCAGGTGGGCCAGGCACAGGTGCTGTCTGTAATTATAGCACACACGAGATGCAGAAATCATTATCCGGGCTAAATACATATAATTGACCTCTGCAGATGCGCTTCTAAACTGCTTTATCAAACGTTTACTCTCACAGGAGGCAGGGCTGTGCATTGTGTGTGTGTGTGAGACAGAGACAGTGAAAACAGTCGGTTGTGTGTGTGTGTGTGTGTGTGTGTGTGTGCGCGTACGCACCTGCATGCACATGCTTCCCTACTTGGTTGCGTGGGTCGTACCCTGCCACTCCACGTTGGTGGAGGTCTATTTTTCCTGGCAAGGTTTGAGCATTGGTGGCGTCACAGACTCTGCGTTGGTCAGCCAAGTGGCTCATAGGGGCATGGCCAATACCCAAGAAGCTGCATCTCTTAGTCAGAGTTATGACTCCCTAACTCATTGCTATGTCCTAAGAATGACTATAAAACCCAGACGATCCTTATCATGGCAAGGTACATACAGGTTGGCTCATATGTACATGATGGTCAGCTTTCAGTCCTCTGTCACAAACAGACCCCTCACCATGGACATATTCCTTCCCCTCTCCCCCTCTCCTTCCTCTATGCGGTCCCCTGCATGGCCTTTCAGTGGCCCTGCTTTCCTTACTATCTTGTTATCTCAGCAAGTGTTTCCTGCGAGCACCTCGCTCCTCTCTGGGACATGTGGTAGAGCTTGCGCTGTGTTACGTCCACGGGGTATTGTTCTCCCACAGTTTGACCATC
This sequence comes from Monocentris japonica, assembly GCA_900323365.1. Lineage (NCBI taxonomy): Eukaryota > Metazoa > Chordata > Actinopteri > Trachichthyiformes > Monocentridae > Monocentris > Monocentris japonica. The sequence continues at coordinate 2,046 of OOFE01013719.1, forward strand.
GTAAATTAGCTGGAAACGATTTGTCAGACATGAGAAGGGGGAGAGCCAAGAGAAGGAAAAAAACAACAACAAAATCATGGCCCCGATGTGGCCCCAGCAATGACCCATACATCGTACAGTTATGTGAATTGGTCTTTCTCTCTAATTGTGGCAATTCAGGCCATTAAGAAAAACATTATCCAGAGCCCCCAACTATGGGCTGACTGGAGGGAACGTTCCCATTTTATGCCTTTCTCAGAATACTAGTCACTGATGTACAGGGTGAATACTGTACACTTTTCACTTCCATATTTGTCACACAATGTGACTTGAATGCTGCTCTACTGTGAGAAGCTGTTATGTTCAGACTGGCCTGTTCATTGACTATGGGCACTAAAAGACCAAAGTGGACTAAAGTTTAATTTAAGATTAGTTCAATTTAAACAGGATGACAAGTCGCTCCCCTTCCTTGTAATATGAAGAGAGGTAAGCTTTTTCCACCAATCCACAGGAAATGGTGCAATTAGGAAATGTATTTGTGTCAACCACTTCCATGTTGAGTAAATGAAATGAGTTTATTTGAAATTGCTGGAGGAACCACCCCTGTTTATTCCGCAGGCTGATTCCTATCGACCATCAGCATGACCCTCTTTAATGAGGGAATTCCTGAACATCAGAGGATGTCTCACGTACATCCTGGCCCTCAATCAGCCCTCATGCTCTCACCTAGATGGTCAAGGTCATACAGAGATGACCTATTCCAGGGAGAGGTCACACAACCTACTACTCCCTAGGTCTCCCTAAAGAAACACATACATGGAGCTGCAGTTTGGCTGAGTATCAACTCCCTACTATATATCCCTTCTAACCTCAACATCTTTAGCTTGGCTGCAGCAGAGAATCCTTAACTATAGAAGTATTTCTTTTTTGGACTCCCCCAGCTTTTTTGTCAAGCTCTTCCCTGTACCATCCCCTCCGGGAATCCCAGTGTCACGACCAATGTTCCCATGGATGGAAATGACTCCCGGGGATGCAGAGATTGACATTGAGCAGAGTGGGACCAGAAAGTAAAAGTCTCTAAACAGTCAAGAGGCCTGTCAGAGGGGCAAAAATAAAAACATGCTATAAAACACGGCCACAACATCAGCATGCCTTTAGCTGTGACATGGGAACCCCCCAACTATGCCTGCAGTCATACCCCCCTGGACAGGGTGGGCAGGTCACACATGAGGCCCTCTTTGGAGCGCCGGCAGCTGGGTCCCTCACTGCTACCTCATGCCAGGCTAAACTATGCTGGGAACCAACTAAGTTAAGCACACAACCTTGAGATTAGCCCTCGGTGCACATAAAACGTCCGTCAATAACCAGCACAGCTTTTGATATAAGGCCAAATAAGTAACAGTTTAACAAAATTGCTTTGATAAGGAAATGTTGCAAGGCGAGGGAAAACGGACCCTGGCAATCATCAGGAACATGAAAAATGGTTATGATTCAGAATGAAAACAACTTCCCCCACCATAAAATAACAGTATTCCTGCAACGGTAGGGGAAATCAGTAGGAAGTAGAAGTAAGTTCCTCCCTTATAGGAGAGAGGATTGTTCTCCAGCTCTGATTGTTTATGCCAAGCTAAGCATGTTTGCTTTAAATTATGTCACAATGTATCACAGGCGTGTCGCTATTTCTGCACTGGAACAAATACTGTATGCCTCATTGAGAATGAGTGCATGTGCATTTGCTTAGCTCGGCATCTCTCGATTTCCTAACCGGCAAACACCATGAAAAACATTGCAAACTGTGAAGCTCATCACCAGAACAATGAATCTACAGTATATTGGATCCAGCGACAGGACAATCTTCTTTCATTCGCTTTTCCTCTTATTTTGCTATAAAGCATTTTATTTGTAACATCCAGTAATTCTATTAAAATCTTTGGTGCTCTGAGAAGTTGTCTACTTCCACCTATGATATGGTTCAAGTCTACACCATAATGAATAGGACAGACAAACCCAACACTGACTGCGTCCCACACTGGTCTGGGTGCATCAAGGCAGAGGGGAAGATGGCCACTACCCCAGATGCCTCTCTGCCTGGCCTATTTTGTCCCACCATCAATCTGCTTAGAGTGCTGTTACCATGGCACCCAGTATTCTGGAAAGAAAGATGGCAGGACGACAACATTAAAGTGGATGATGTTTTGTGTGATGTTGGATGACATTGGAAGCCCGAAACGTTTGTTGGCTCCCTTTCCCCTTTTACTGCAGGTGTGTCTAGGGGAGAAACAAACAGATTCAAATGGAGCCGGACTGCAAGTTTGGCTCGGTGCTCTTTGGGCATCCCGAGTGTGTGAGGTGGACTTTTGTAAGCCTCAGATCTGGCCAGATATCAGAGGCACTGCAGATGCAAATCTGGATGGAGAACAAAAGACAAGGCAATTAATGGTGGGGGAAAATCAAATCAACAAAAGCTTTTTAATCTACTGAGTTAGTTGCAGTTGGACAAAATTGCAGTGGCGGTTTTTACACTTGTTCTAAATTTCATCTATTGATTGTGAACTGGTTTAAATTGTAGCCTTTTGTTATTGTTTTACTTGCTCCTGCACAAAATATAGGCTACTGAACTGAATAGTCCCTGAGGGATCTCTGAACACATATTGAGGTTTATGTTTATTTCTAACCTGTTTACTCCATCGCTTTATGTCAATGATGTGCTATGAAACACTATTATCTAGAGTAGCGTTTAATTCCCAAGCCTGTCTCTTTGCTTAGTGTGGGCTCATGAGAGAGGGAGATAAGCATCTGGGCCACCTTCAGGCCGGTTCCTGTTTGTCCTGTGGGAGAGGGGAGAGTCTCCTTGCTCCTGGTTGCTGCTGGTAAACCTATCAGGGTACAGAAGAGAATGGGACCCTATCTAGACAACATGGCTCCTCCTCAGACAATGAGGCTCTTCTCTGGGCAGGGCCTGGCAAGACAATGTGGGTATCTTGCTGGAGGACCCGCCTTGTCTGCTGAGCATGTTGAATCGAAGTTTGCAAAGTCCCATAAATCTAAGAGTGCTGAATACAATGCCTCTATAAATGCATTAGCAGTGTTCAATAGCTGTGGTTTGGTTTAATGATTATCTCAACTACGTCTTTTACAGGAATTTGTGCTGTTTGTTTAGCATGACAATACAAACTCGACCAGCATCGAGGAAACCAGGCTTTGAACGGAATAGAATTTAATTGTTTATTTGTAGATGATGTCATCTTGCTATCGTTGACACAAAGCCTACTGACCCTACAGCCCCTGCTGTAGTTTTGTCAGTGACACAATTCAATTTGGAGGAGGCTGTGTCATTTCCCTTGCTAATCTACACCCATTTCCCCCCATATGGGTGTCATCCCCCGGTGTGACCCATTCATAGAATTGCAGGGGTTTGTCACTGTCAGACCGCACAATGTGCATTGTTCCTGTCCCTGGCTGACAACCTGAGAATAAAGCATGAGATATAATATATATCAGTAAGACTGATATATATGGAGCATGTTATTGACAGCAATTACAGCTGACACGTAGTAAAATGTATTTGACCAAAATTTGTTGTTGTGAAGTGTCAGTGGATGTGTGTGCAGTGTACAGTTTGTGTGTACATGAGTGCGTGTGTGTGTGTGCAGGAAGAGGCAGGGAAGAGCCCATTCTGCATCATGTTATGTTGCTGTGGCCCACACGTCCTGAGACCCAGTTCCCTCTGTGTTCCCACTGCTTATTGTCACTCCACAGCTGATGGAGCTACCTGTAACTGAGTCCCTCCCTGATTAAAGTAAAACCTGGAAACCATTTGCCTTCACTTTCTCCTCCGGACCCCTCATAATAATGGGAAAGTGCTCTGGCCCTGCGAGCAAAGGCACAGGATTGATGGGAAACTGTGTGTCACTGCAAAAATGTCTCCTTTTAGGGCTCTGTGAGCGCTGCTACACCCACACTTTCCAACCCGACATAAATTTAAATGATGAAATGGCATGTGGCTCTTATCTTTATTTATATAATATAATGGATTTTTTTACTACTTTAGAGAGAATGACAAAACTGACCTCTAGACTCTAGACAGCCCTAACTTCTCATAGAGGAAGTCAACTTGAGCTGGGTTCATTTTGTTTAAAACAACGTGTAAGTTTTGGAGTCTTGCCCCAGGTGCAAACCACCGAGTGCCAAGACACCCTGTTTTCACACAGGGAGGACTGACACATTTATACTCACGTTGACACATTTAGGCAGACAGGCGCCAGTTTTTGCAGGTGGATCAGGTGCAGACGCGCCGTTGGTACTCGTATTGCCGAGGTAGGCACAAAGTTAATAAAGTAACTGTTGGTTCATCAGATTTAAATGCACTTCAAATGTGTTTTCACTTTATTAAATCATAAGAAGAGTCCCTAGGAGCTGTCAATGCCCTCTTGTGGTTGTCCTCACAAAGAGGTGCAGGATAATAGTTAAGATGTTGCTTTGTTTTGTCTATGACTCTGCTCTGCTAATATGTTGCACCAACTCGCAGCACTGCTCTGGAAGGGCAGGACAACAACCTACTCATCCAAATCACCACTATTGAGTTTGATTCTGCTGCCTGGGCATTGGTACAGCAATCACTGGGAGCTCATTATCCAAGGATTTAACCCACTCTGTAATCAACTAACAGATTGACATCATGTTGTGGAAGGGGAACTCGGTAGTAATCCAGCTCATTATAAGCATTATAACAAGCATTATACAACATCATTGAGCCATTACAGCGGAGCAAGACGTAATCCATCACAGACTGAAAGCAAAATAAAGTTATTCTGGGATCATTACAACACATTCAGACCAATATGATCAGCCGATAGAGGTCAGCTCCACTGGCACGTTAAAGGGACAGTTAAATCTCCCCCGTCACCCATTGCACGTCTAATAAAATGTCAATGGGTGACGGGGGACATTTGCTTATTGAGTGTACTCACCCTTTACAATATATTTTAAGACACCTGAGAGACACCGCTTCCTCCACAAACTTGACAAGAAGACCACCAGACAAACACGTCGGCCTCTGAGAGCGTCACCAGTGTGTAGCCAAGTACTGTAGCCTCGCCGACCTGTGAGCTTACAGCTGGTAATGCTGGTATTGTTTCAATATGTTCTCAGGACCGGCGAGGGACCAGACATGAGATAAGGGCTGCAGCACACCAGCTTGAGCAAATAAACAACGAGCCCAATTACCTCAGGTCTTACTAAATTGTGATGGATCGGCGTAGGCTGCTCATTGCGGTGATAAGATACCCGCATCTATCTCAGTTTGCTTAACGAGGACATCTACTCGCACACAATATCTCCTAAATGTGTTTAATCTGGTCTGAAGAATTATGACTTTGCTTCAACGCGACGTAGCGCCATGATAATCTTTAGTGAATGAATGTGGGAAAGTGGCCTGAAACTTTTCAGTGGTTTTTATTTCATGACTGTCAGGTTTTGGTTATTTAGAAGGTAGCTGACATCATGTGCAGTTGTATTGCATCGTGGTGAAAATGTAGGCTGCTCTGGCCCCGGTGACTTCGGATGGTTGCAATAAATAGCCGCCCCACTTCATCCTCATTATACCAGCAGCACCAAAACACTTTGCTCTCATTAGGACCAAGCCATTGTGTCCCCAAGCAGTTAGCAGCCATTTTGCCTTCCCTATTAGAACACAAAGAGAGGGGAGGTAATACAGTTTACCCACAAATCTCCCTCTGTGTGCCCACTGGTTCACTCCACTCATTCAGGCAGGGAAGTAAAGACCATCTGCTCATTTTATAGAACTGCAATCTCAAAACAGTCCTTCTACCCATTCACCAGTTCCATTACCGTTGGCCAGCAGATTACTTGACCAAACACCAACCGAAACTCCCTCCAAAACACAGGCCCTTTTTGTATCACTGAAGGCCAAGGTTGATCAAGCCACTGTTAGGGACAGAGGCCATTGCTTTCAATGTGAATGTGAGAGCCAGTGAGTCTTTGCTCCTCGTCTCCGACTGGCAGAGGATGAATGGCATCAACCATGGAGGAGTTGGACAGAGCAATGGCTGAGGCATTCGAGGCACTGGGGCGGCCATTGCATGGCAAATGGATGGGCAGCTGCTCCTCTCTCCCTATAGCGAGGCCTGAAATGACCAAATATATATACTCAGTTGCAGTTTTTGACTCACTCACATACACTTTTCACAGGGCTCAGCCTAGTTCCTCCTCCCTCCATCCTGTCCCTCCCTTCCAGACACAAGTTCTGTGATTCTCCATGCTCCATGTAGTGTGGCCCATGAGTCTATGCCTATGACTTCTTTGGGCAGGCACACACTGCGTCCTACGGCCTGTTTGACGGCACACCAGGTGGGGCCAAACAAACACATTAATCTGTGCTTTTTATGAATATTCAGATACAGCTGTCTGTGACAAGGAGATAGCAGCTGGTGCGTTTGGGCCCCGCTGATATCCCAGTGCCATGCCTGGACAGAAGCCCCTGCATCTGGGCCAAGACAGACCCAGCCGGCCCTGGCAGGCCCACCCAGGCCCAGGATCTTCCCAAATCCCACCACTGACACCCTCTACACAGGCGGTCAAAGACTCAATAGACACCTTCAGCAGCCTGCACCAGATACAGGATGACACCCACAGTATGCCACTACCGTGGTGACAAACTAGTTGGGTGTATAACACTGGAGATGGCAGATTGAAATGCATATGGTTTTCAATGTATGTTAGTTCTCCACACTGCTGTCAGTACAAAGCATAGTGCTTTAAATGTGATAGATGGAAAGATGAAAAATGAACTTTGTTTTTTAAAGCAAACACTCACTGAAACTATAAAGTGCATACGGGTGGCAATGTGGTTTTCATATTATTGTAGTAAAAGCAGATGTTGAACAGATGGGACTCCTTTGTATATCACATTTGATTTCCCATTTAGGGCTTTTGTTGAGGAATTGAAACTGAATTTCAGTTAAGTGAATCATAAGCACATTTTCCTTACTAACCCATTCATGGCCCAGAGGGACAGAGCAATGCTGTGGCTGGCATGCTTTGACACCAGACTGTTTTGGAACCAATAACTTGGGTGCTCAAAATACATAATGGTCGCATTTTTCATTATGGATAAATATCACATCGGCTTAGACATTTCCCCGATGACATTAACGTAATTTGCCCTTTTTAATTACCAAACTTAATCTCATACTAATCCAGTGATATTGCCACAACAAGTACTACTAGTGCGGCGAGCTGGTTCAAAGACAAAGCCCTGCTATGGTGAAGGAGTTTATGTTTGGTGTGCCTGGTGTTGGCGCCTCCCTCAGTCTGCTGGTTGGCCCTGACAACGTAGCATCACTGTGCCAGGCTGTCAGCATGCCAGACCCAGAGAGCAGCTGCCAGGCCAAACCAGCGGGCACTAATTCAGCCAGCCACAGGGAGCCCCCTTCCATCCCGTCTCCTCCCCAGTCCCTCCCTGTGGCTATAACCACCCCTCATGCGCTCACACACACACACCTACATACACAATGCAGGCTTTAATCCTGCCAAACTTGCCAAAAGCTAATCTCCCATCTTTTTAATCAAAGACATTTGTAGCTGAGGATGCTGCCAATATTCTGATAACTAATTACCAGAAATACTGGTGAATAAACACCTTTTCCTTTGAGCAACAGTGGCCTTTCTCCATCAAGCAAAGCCTGAAAATCTCTCAAAGCCAGTGATGCAGGAAATGTGGAAGACAGTTTTTTCCTTTTCATACACAATGATGTTGCAAAAGATCAATAATGGCTACGTGAACAGATTTTTGTCTCCCAATGTACCAAAGATTTGAACCCCTTCATCTTAAACCCCCCCCCCACATTATTCCTGCACGTTGGAAGCTCATCGGGGGGGCTTGCATCATGAATTAGCATGCTCGTCGTTGACACATGTCCACGGTCATTTGCGCAAATCATTAACATCCCGCTCGTTTTGTCATTATCTCCCGTGAAAGAGAGTGCAGTCACTGAGCCCTGGGGACTGTGGCCAGGCCAGTTACTCTGTGGTTGGTAAAGTGAGGGCCAAAATGCTCGGAAGCGTTCAGCCGCTATTCCAATTGTACTGGAGTGTTTCTGTGGTTAAATCCTGCTGTGTCCTTAGCCTCGGCCCCTGGGCTAAGCTTGGGATGGGAAGGGCAAACTTTGGGTCCTTTGTTGCATGTCACCCTCCTCTTTCTCTCTTTCTCTCTCTCTCTCCATTGCGGACCATCAAAAAAGGCAAGAATACCAAAAACTGATTGGACTTTCGGGGTACAATGCATAGGACTCCAAAAGTAGGTCTCACATAATCTTTAAGCCCTCAGGTTTGGAAGGCATCTCTCTCCCTCTGACACACACACACACTCCTTGAAACGTGTGTGTAAATATTGATTAAAAGCACAGATTACCACGTCCAGTAGCGTGCTGGTTGAATGTACATGGCTGGCCCATCTGAAGACTGACATTCCAAAGGCTTCCTGCTCTCTCCACATCAAACACATTCTCATCTGCTGCCTCACCTGTCACTCATCCTGTTTCTGAGCTCGTCTGCTCCAGCTGAAGGTCACAATATGGCTGATCCCTTTGGAGAGCCCCTCTAGGTCAACGTGCTCCATGCTGCCTGGGTAAACATGGAACAGCAGTGCATCAAGATGCAGATTGTGTGTGTATCTGTGTATGTGTGCACACGTGTGTGTGTGTGTGTTTATGAGCGATTTTACATGTTTATTTGTGTGTGCATTTTTAGGGGTGATCATAGGCCTTCCTGAGTTGAGTTTCCTCACGGAGCTCACAGCAGACGCACGTACATACCGCTAGTGAGGCCTGCTGAAATATTGATGCTGTGTTTTGTTCTCATTTTTGCTCTACCTGAGTGGCCATCTGGATAAGTTGGCTGTTCTCACGTTAAATATTAATTCTCCCCTTGAATATGACCAGGGCAAAAAGGGGCTAATTTTGTAATGAGAGAGAGACACAGAGGGAGATGGGGGTGAGGGGCTGAGGGGGTTGAGTAGAGTTGAGTATTCTTCAATACGTTGCTCCTAACAGATGGGCTGTGATAGTGCAGCGTCATAGAAGCACCTGATAATTGATATTATCCACCGTCCCAAAAGTACAAAGGGATTACATGTGGTTACATGAATAATGATAGACATTATTTCATTGGCATGTCACTAATTTGTTGTGCCACAGTTCTGAACTGCTGAATACTGCCTATCGGCCTCTTTGTTCCACTACAGATCATGTTTCTCTAGAAGCCAATCAAATGAGCCACTTTTTCCACCACCTAAGGCTAAACTCAGACAACAGGCCAACTCCCAGGTGTGAGATGTGGCTAACAATTAGCTTTGTCAGGGAAGCTGAGAAATGTGTATGTGGCAGGACTCAATCATCCATGTGTACTGAACCACTGAGGACAAATTTGCAGAGCTCACTTACAATGGGATTACTGACGGCCCAGTGGGCCAAACGCCTGTGTTCAGCTCAATGTGTTAATAGAGAAATGCACTGGGAACTGAATAAGCACTCAGCCAGCCAAGCCAACTGTGAATTTTAATGATGTGCTTAGGAGTGCAAACCGGCTAACATGACAATTTTAACAAGGTGCCATTTAAAGGGAGTGGTTTTCAGTAAACGATCCCTCCTCCATGCTTCATAATTAATGAAAGCCTATTAATTATGAACAAATCTGTAGCCCAACGCTGATCAAGAGGAGGGATGGTTGCCTAGGAGCATTGGCCTGCTCTGAACACCATGTCCCCTCGGTGTTGTTGGTAATCAGAGCCCCATCGGGAAGATGGTAACATGGCAGGAAGTAAATAAGGTGATAACATTTGTTTTGGGTTCTGTCACAAGGGGGACACAAGCCCAGGTAATCAATAATGCAGTTTGGCACGTGTCTGGATTCCTTTGTGGCTCAGCGTAATCCTATTCTGACATGCTTGTGCCCACTGACAATACACTGTGGTTGTGTAACAGTAATAGAAATCCAAACCTGTTGCACTTTTTGAACAGGCTATCGACTATGGCAAATAGCTGTGTAGTTAGTTTGTGACCAGCAAATCAAAATTGTGAAGGACCAAATCAGTGAAACGTTTTACTGTGATAACCCTTTATGTAAGACCTATATTCATAATACCTTGAGCAAACAGCAGGCCTCCTGGTTCCCACTGCACAAAGTCAAAACAACAATTGACCCAACACAGTCAAACCTCCATTTTCGGATACAAAATCAACACAGCTGGACATCCTAAAGTTTGTGTTTATGTCTGTATGCTACCTTTCCGACTTGCATCTAAAAATAGCTCAGCAACATCCTGCTGTGATGCTGAAGGTGCAGTCATCTCTCCCTCTGAAGGACATAACACTGTCTGAAGTTTGGG
>OOFE01013720.1:0-11775 GCA_900323365.1 Monocentris japonica
GAACAAAGAGCGCGGGTTGCCCCGAGGAAGCCTCAGTGCCACGTGAAACCCCTTTGTTGAGCACTATCGTGTCTCGCCCAGACATCAGGTCTTTCATGCATCTCCCTATGCCAGATGAGAATGATAGGCTGTTTGTCATGTTATGGACGTGACTCATTTATTTTACACCTATGAACAGTTGCCAGTTGATGGGTGGCAAAAAGCACAAACAGGACCACTGATAAAGAGAAGAAAAGCAGTGACAGTGTGTTATACCTACTGCTACTACTGTTTCTTTATGTATATGTACATGTACATGTATATCCTAACCCTAGCCCTGAACTGAACCAGTGCAGAATGGAGTACAGAGCAAACCCTCCATGCAGGGAACCATGATATACACAGTTTGCTTTAAAAGACACTTGCTATCACGTCATGTCTTTTAAGTGAACACAAGTGGGCTTGCGGTCCAGTTCCAGCACTTGATTTTGCCAGTGTTTTCACAAATAAATCGTTTTGGTTTTGTCTGGCTAACAGGCAAATAAATAATCCACTCTCAAATGATTCCTTGGCTTGCTAGAGGTAATATCTTCTCCCGGGAGATTGAAAGGGTAATTAACTATTGAATGTGACCAACATGCGCTCAAGTGTTAAACAGCTTTACTGGTACAGTTATAAGGTAGATGTAAGCTCTATCCTGCAGTCTGCCACGTGATAACACAAATGCCATATTCTAACCTGGCTCACATGCAGTAGAATAACAACGAGCCAAAATGGCACAATGATTACTCATCGAGAGGCATTTGCGTCTTTTTCTCCAAAACAAAGAAAAGATAGCTCAGAGCATGGAGTTTTAAATCAGCCACGGCATGATGGAGGTTGACAGTCATGAGAGCTGAATGTGTTTTTTGCCTCCACCCTCTTGAGAGCGGCTGTTTGGGTGAGGTGCAAGGTGTTGTGGGAACGCGGAGCCCCAGCTGCACTTTGCAGATACACAAGCCTGTGCTTTCATGCCCAGACCCATCAAAATGGCCCTGTCAGCGTGCTATCTCCGGGGATTCGCTGCTGCAATACAGGGGGATTAAAGCTTTCTATGAAAAATTTTCATGGCCAAAGGTGTCTGCAATAGCAGTCTGTGTGCCATTTTCACAACAAAGGTGGACTTATCTTTGGTCGATGCTTGTAGCTGGAACTGTGCAGGATGGAATCCTGCATCTAGATTGGATGACTAATTGGGCTACAAGGGAGGGGAAAGATTTGGCTTTTTTCTCAAAAAAAAAGAGGAAAGAAATGAAAAATCTTCCCTTTTTCCAGGACATAATTCAATATCCAGATAATTATACTCCAGGAGAAGTCTGGTAAAGTGGGCCAGATTGTGGCACATCTTCTCTAGTGGACTGGGGGGTGAAGTGCTACAATGAGAACATTTTAGTTGGGTTCCTGAAGGATGACATATTCCAAGTGTTGCTGTTTATTTTTACTGCCGGAGCTGCATTCAGGATGATGCAAGAGCTGCGAGCTGTGCAGAAATAAAACATGAAATTGCGTCTTCATAAAATCCTAAAAATTAAAAGTTTGAAAGTTATGGCGTTGCACTGTGGTGTGTTTTAATTGCCAATCAACCAATGTGAACATTCTTCTTTGTCATTCCTGTTGTCTTAACTCACCATATGTGCTAGTCGCAGTACGGTTCAAACCCTGCTATACAATGCAGAAAACAGTTTCCCATCCGTTGTAACATGATGTATTCACCACATTATTTATCCAGGAAGCCACATGAATTTTGGACTCTACTTTGGGCCACTGGGATTGGGGGACAGAAGCCTAAACCCCCAACTGCTCCAGTGGAGCTACTCATTGCCCAACAGCAGAAGACTGTGGTTGTACTGGGCAGCTCCCAGTGGCCAACAGCAGAAGACTGTGGTTGTACTGGGCAGCTCCCAGGTTTGAATGTGTGTAACTGCATGAATGTGAAGCAGGGTGTTTCTGAAAAAGTGTTTGCTTGCTTAGCAACACCGTTCCCTGGATAAACAGCAGCTAGCTTAAATTAGTTTTACTACTACAGATTGACCACCTGTTGTAAACACGAGCTAAATTGTATCACACACAAATGAGACAATATTTGTGTCCCTGTTGCTCAGTGGGCAACAGTATGTATTTTCAACATCATAGATGGGTTTCTGATCTTTGTCGCCTTTGTCATCCCCCTTCTTTCTCCAATCTTTCTCATCATTCAACAGTGTATACTATCAAATGAAGCAGACATGCCTTAAAACAATACCATTTTAAAAAGACGCACTAACAACGTATATTTCATACTGCACACGTTTTTTTCTCTGTTTCAGTGAGCTGCTGCTGCTACTACTGCTGCTATGTTGTATGCCCTCTTAATGCTGTAATCCATACCATAAACCAATGTTGTCTTATCAGCTGAAGTCACAAAGTGGGGCTGCAGCAGAGAAGAGCTCCCCATCCTCCCTAAATGAGACGCTCTAGATGGTCGTATTTCGGGTATTGTCCAGAGAAAGCTGGGCTCACCGACATTAGATATTTTCCTCTCTCTTCTCCTTAGTTTCCTGTGGTATAAACCATCACAGACCGGCCAGGTTGGTGAACGTGCAGTTTACTCACCTTACAAGGCTTCTGGGTATTGAAGTTCAAACTATTTGTACAACATGTTCTAGTGTTGAATTTGTTTATATGACCCTCTTTTGCTCTACTCTTATTCATATTCTATTTATCTCTGCTGCGTCCTATTACTATTTGCTACTGCAATGGCTAACGGTTAACAGTGCAACTCCACTGGTGTAATCCTGAAGCAGTCAATCTGTGACAATTAGAATCCCTTTGGCCCATGTGTGATGAATTGCCCGTTGGAGAAGCCCATTTGTTACAGCCTTATCTATCAGGCTGATGTTAAGACGACTGAATTATCCATTATCAGACAGCACTGGAAATGAGTGGAAATCAAACACAGATAAGGGCTGGAGATTCAAGCTATCTAACAGGGCGGACTAAATTTGCATCTAGCCTACCCCAGGACATGCTGGAGTGTTTGGTGTCCAATCAGAGAGCCTAATCAACAGATCCACAGCCATCGCCGGTAAAATAGTCTGCTCTGACAGATAGTGGCTAATTCTCTGAAGGATAATAAAGGATGGTAAGGATGATAAATGCCTCGCAAGGTGAAAGAAAAACGGATCTGAAATATTTTTTTCAATATGTATTTATACAGACGAATTGAAGGAAAAACCTGAATGCAGATGCTTCCATACAGGTGTACAGCATGATACAATTAAGCAATTAACATCCTATCATGCTCTGTGGCATGTATCAAAATGCTGAGAAGGATTTTGGATCAAGATGGCAATCTTGGTCGGTGGCTCTGTTATGCTGTGGGGGACATTTTCCTGGCATGGTTTGGGTCCACTTGTCCCCTTAGAGGGAGTGATATTCTGAGTGATCACCTTTATCCTATGATGAAACATTTCTATCCTGATGGGAGTGGCCTCTTCCAGGATGACGATGCCCCCATCCACAGGGCACGCGGGGTCACTGAATGGTTTGATGAGTATGACAATGGTGTGACAATGATCTTGGATGGACATGATAGACAGCGCTCTCCACCACCATCATCAAAACACCAAATGAGGGAATATCTTTTGGAAGAATGGTGTTCCATCCCTCCAGTAGAGTTCCAGAGACTTGAGAGAAACAGAGAATCGATGCCAAAGCACATTGAAACTGCTCTGGCGGCTCATGGTGGCCCAACATCTTACTAAGACACTTTATGTTGGTTTTTCCTTTAATATGTCACCCGTCTGTATATTTAATAGAAATCAGAAACAAATATATTTTAAATCAGCTGCATTTTGTCTGTGTACTGGCTGTAAGCTGCCCACACATATTCACCTTCTATACGTAATTAGGCAGTGCTGTTAACTTTGTGCTGTCAAAACTAACCCTAACACAAGACATCCTTATGTATCTGTGCACGTACTGTAATAACCCAGGAGTATTCCACTGCCAGTAAATAGTGGCAAGTCCAAAAGCTATTCCTCATGAGGCCTTATTATATGGAAGTTTTTATTGGACTTTAATATCCGTAACCCACAGGGGACAATCCACAAATATGTACCATCATCCACAAACATTTCACTATCCACAAACAATAATTTTTTACTTGTGTCTTGTAAAATGATATCCAAATAGATTTGAATGACTTGCAAAAAGGCACTATTTTTTTTTTTTTTTTACCTTATTAGATCTGTGGTTATGCAGTGGCTGTCCGTGGTGCTGATCTTTGTGGGTAACTGTGCGCCAGGTCTGCCATCCAGCGTTTGCTAAACTGAATGAGCTGTGGGAACAAAAATCTATCCCGGAACCTGGGGTGTATGTTTCCAACCGAGTTGCAATGCCGAGCGCACCTCCAAGGATGTCATTACAGTAGTTTGGTTACATTTTTGTTTATCCCTGTTTTAGTAAGTAGGCCAATTGTTTTTCATCTCGAGTGCAATATTGCATTTATATGTAACAGTAAATAGGGTAGATGCAGTAAATACTTTAACCTTTAGTTTTAAATCGACATTTTCATGAACTGACAGCTATGTTAGTGATATGCTAGCTTGCAAGGAGATGCTAGCGTCGCTAGTCGCCTTTTAGTGCGGCCTCATAAGTCATGGCAGGTTAAATGTCTAGTTTGCTGGATAACGCTAGATGGATACCTTAAGCTAGAATTGGACTGAACTAATTCGATAGCTAATTTGTTGTTATTAGCTAACGTTACCTCAGTTAGCATCAGACAGTATGAGCAAACTGGTCCGCTCAGCAAAGTGGCGAGTTAGCTTTACATACGTGCCGTTATCATTTCTACTCTCTTCGTATTTGGAGAACGTCGCGCCAAACTCTATAATCTGACAAATTCATACAAAATTGACTTGCTCTTCGGCATAGCTACATCACTCCTAAAACGTGATCTGAGACGTTTCACTAATCCTCTGGAGATAACTTACTCTTCAATTCGACATACGTCTGATCCAACAAATAGCACTTACATTTAATAAAGTTGCAACTTTTAGATTTGGTTCACGCTGCTTGTTATCCTCCAACACGGTTATTGGAATAACAGGCGATCCAATTGCTGCTTTGTGTATTGCATGTAGACCATATTGATGAGTCGATCCTAACAATTTTGAAAAGGTCTAAATTCGTGTTCAACCAGGTTTGTGCATTTGATTGCCAAATTTTGTGAATTTGGTGTGGCATCCTCTCCATACAAGAGAGAGGGGTTTATATTGGGGCAACATTAGCAGTAGAGAATATGAGCAAATTGACCTGTTCAATTAAGAGCTATTTGAACTACTTTATTAGCCAGCAATTTCAATTTTCTCTCTCATTCCTCCACTTCCTACCTCTGTATTCAGCCAATGGACTGACACCAGCCAGCTAAGATGCTGCTGAAAGACATTCCGCGAGAGGCCCTGATGCGCCCACTGTCCAGGAATGAAGTGGTGGGCATGCTAGTGAGGCTGACCATCTTCGGTGCAGCCACATACTACAGCATCAAATGGGTCGTGGAAGCTATGGACCCCACCTACAAGCAGAAAAACCAAGCTAAGAAAAAGGTATACAGAGTTTTATTAAATGTCTGATAATGTCAATAAACAGGTAGAAAGCTGTTTTTCCAAGTTCTCTGTTGTCTGTATGACATGAATGAAATGATCAGAGCAGTATCTTGCTGTCACACTATCTGTTAGACAGACTTTGGCTGTGTCTTCAGCACAGTTTTGTGTGTGTGTGTATTGGTGTGATCTCCCCAGGCAGAGCAGCTAATGAAAAGGATTGGTGTTGATGGGGTCAAACTCACAGAGTATGAGATGAACATTGCATCTCACCTTGTTGATCCACGAGCTATGAAGGTAACTGTTGCAATCAGATTCAGAGGATATGAAGATTATCAGCATCATTTCTGACTTTTTTTTTTTTTTTTCTCAAAGTTGATCCCCGATTTTTTTAAGAGTACTCTCATTTCCTGCAGGTGTCCTGGAGGGAGATAGCAGGTCTGGATGAGGTTATCTATGAGCTGCAAGACACAGTCATCCTGCCCTTTCAGAAGAGACACCTTTTGGCTGGATCCAAACTGTTTCAGCCTCCTAAAGGTACCACCGCATGTCCTCTAAACACAATTAGAACGGTCAAATTATATATACACGCTTGTTTTAAGTTACTAGCAACCATTGTGGGACAATACAAGATAAACTCAACACGGCAATTTTCACTGTGTTAATGGAGCAGATACATATCGATGTCTGGCATTCATTGAACACATGTCACAAATACCGATCATTTGAGTGGATCAGAAACTAGAGCAAATGTGAAACTAAGTCTGTTTTAAGATTCTTGACTTGAAGAACTTATATCAGAACTTGTCGTGAGCTTTCTTGGCTCGTGTGCTAGCCACTTCCTTTCTCATTATTGTTATGGAGCCATCCGATGCGCCGTGGCTCCATCTAGGACTGTGTGCCAAAAAAAACAGACGCCTGACAAGATTTAAACACTTGGCAGGATGACTGCAGAGAATCACTTAAAGGAGTACTTCACTTTTCAGAGAAAACGTTTTTGCACAGAGCTCTGTACAGTTGTTCAGCATGAGTCAACCTCCACAACTAGCTGTCTTGGGAATCCGTATCATTTACACATGCACACTCATACCAAATACATATCCACTACATTAACCACTTCTACTCAGATATTTGTGTTCTATTTTCACCTCCCAGGTGTTTTGTTGTTTGGCCCTCCGGGTTGTGGGAAGACCATGATTGCCAAGGCAACAGCCAAAGCCTCGGGTTGCCAGTTCATCAACCTGCAGGCCTCCACGCTGACAGACAAGTGGTACGGCGAGTCACAGAAGCTGACTGCCGCCGTTTTCTCATTGGCTGTCAAAATCCAGCCCTGTATCATCTTCATTGATGAGATTGGTGAGTGCATCTAACAAGAAGCCTGTCATGGTTGCTTTGTTAATGTGAGTCCATTGCACTATTAACTGTGATTCATTTTGCATTGCATTCAAGCCCAGAGCCCTGATTTCAGTTCAGCTTGTGTGCATGTCGTCCTCACGGTTTGACTTGTCTTGTGTGTTAGATTCATTCTTGAGGAACCGCTCCAGCCTCGACCACGAGGCCACAGCCATGATGAAGGCCCAGTTTATGAGCCTGTGGGATGGCCTGGAAACTGCCTTAACCAACCAGGTAACATGACCAGAGTCCATTATCCCACTCAGTCTGTCTTACACTGTGTATGTTTAAACCACCAAGTCAGTTCAACTTACTCTGGTAGGAATACTCTCTCAAGGACTCATCAGGAGCCCTTGCTATCAGGACACAATACCCACTCCACGTGATGCCTGTAACCTACGCATGAGTAACTGTGACAGTTTGCTGTGTTTGAGGAGCAGTCAGTTTTCACAACAGGTTGTTGTATCAATGTAGTGTATACATGTTGTGATTATTATTGTGAAAGGTAATGGTGATGGGAGCTACAAACCGCCCACAGGACGTGGACCCAGCCATTCTACGCAGGATGCCCACCACATTTCACGTCGGCTTGCCAGTAAGACACCAGCAGAATTAACAGCTTTTCATCTGTCATTTATGTGCACACACAATATACACATACACCACCTCGTTCCAGGGTTATTGAAGTGTAACAGTGGTGCTGTAACACCTTGTGAATTTGCAGCACCGCTTGTTAGAGGTACTGATCAATGTATCATCACGTCAAAAGGGGGTATAATTGTCCCCGGTGATGAAAGTAGTGGGCGAGCTATGGATAGGTCTCCTTCCATTCGTTTGTTTGTTCATTCAGTCATCCGTCGCACATAAAACCACTGATTTTGATAAAACTTTGGGATTGATGCTTCTCACCGCTGTGCTCTGACATGTTCAACATTACACTCATTTCCCCAAGTGAGGATGCTGCAATTGCATCTCAAAACTATGTGATGTTTGTCACTGATTGGCCGTGAGGCAGACTGCATCATTCGCGGGAGACATGTTTACTGTTGCCTTATGTATGTTAAATCTCCATTTCCATTTTAGAAATTTAGAATGTGTGCAACAGTAGAATAATCTTCATTTCCTAGATCAACAATGTTACCAAGCAGTAGTGACGAATGGCACCAAAGTATCACCGTGTCAAAGAATCCTAGGGGGGACCTTACATTTTGATGTCTCTGTCATTTATTTGCTCAATTTTCTTTGTAACTACCTGCATCCCTCTGTCTTTCCATAGAACACAAGACAAAGACAGGAAATCCTGAAGTTGATCTTGGCAGGAGAAAATGTAAGCCCTTGGTGTTTCGCTGTATTTTCTCTTTTCTTTGAGGACCGCGCTGGAAATAATTGTTTTTATGAATGCTTTCTGCTGGTATTCTCAGGGGCAAAACATGTTTTTATCATTTATATTTTACTGTCAAAAACAGCACTATGCGTGCACACTACATCCCACGGCAGCAGTGGTGCATTAAGCTATAACCATAGCCATTTTGATCTTCAACTGTAGGGAAGGGTACATATTTGTTCCTGGTTTGCAACCTCAGATATCTTATAATACAAGGTACAACAGCTTGTGGCGTGATTTTCTGTAGGAAGACACTGAAAAAATGGCTGCAAATGTTTACGGTTCATTCAAGCTAGCATATCACAAAAACGGTTCACAGAAGGAAAAACATAATGTCAAATGCATTCATTTTCAAATTGCATCGCACAATCCCACATTTTTGCTTTTCAAGTGTACGGATTGGAGTACACATTTGAGCATTTGTGTTACAAGTTACAATTTCATGCAGCTCACAATACAAGTGCAACATATATTGGCAGTTTTTTTTTTTTATGCCCATACAAATCATATCACATTAAATTCAGCCGTCCATTACATGAGGCCCTCCTAGATGTCTTCATCATACCCAGTGTTCACATTTTCAAGTCAGTCTATTTCATATTAAAGTGATTCCTTGACATTTTGAATTTCAGTCAGTTGTTTTTATTCACCAGGTGCTTGTCACAAGGTGGGGAAAGGTTTCTGCATTGGCACTGAAATAGGCATTGTTGGCATCCCTCATTTAACAAGCTGTACTCCAGGTAGCTGAAGAACAAATGTAAGTGGCTGGTGATGAAAAACAACAGACTAAAAATTCAAAATGTCCCTTGTATACCTGTAACAGTAAACTCAAATCTGTCAAACCTGTTTTAGTGGCAAACAAACCAGAGATTGTTCACACTGAACAAATCAATTCTGTTCATAATGGGCTCATGTTTCCATCCTCGTCTCCTATGTTCGATGCTCAGTTGAGCAACGCCATTAATCTGAAGGAGATTGCGGAGAAGACAGAAGGCTACTCTGGCAGTGACCTCAGGGAGGTTTGCCGCGATGCCGCCATGTATCGAGTTCGGGATTACGTCCGTAAGGAGCAGATGAGGCAGATCGCCCAGCAGCTGCAGGATGGCCAGGAGGAGGAAAAGTATGATTCCTATTGAAACACCCATAACATTATGTAATACAGCTCCTGTGTCCACTATGTTTTAGCTACTAGCACTAAACAGCTGCAGATAGACAATATTTGTGTTGCTATTCAATATCTTTAAATTTGACCGTTTTCATGCCAAAAAATTCCCCAGAATTTGAAGTGTTCAATACCTCCCCCAGAGGTTTATTCTTGTCAGGGTGGGAAAGCCTCTGAAACAGCATTTAGACCACAAGACACTAAAACTCTCCTCTGGAATCCAGAAATAATAATAATAATAATAATAATAATAATAATAATTTGTTATGGGCTTCCCTTGGATAACCCATGTAGTATTGATCAACTATATAATAAATGTGTACTCAAACAATTCAGCCTGACTGGGCCACATCCCATTTGTAATGAAAGGCCGTAGATTGGTCTAACCCTAAAACAGATGCATGAAGGAAGTTCTGTTTATGGCTCCTGCTGTTGCTAAGCGACTGTTGAAACATATTTTGAAGCACAGCACTCCTTTGCTAAAAGAAGAAATTTTATTAACTTCTAGTGTTCAGCACTCTGAGCTCTACAATCATTATTAAGCTCTCAGCGCCGTCGGTACCAGGCAACGGCGCGTCATTTCACATGAAAGTAACAAGGACAAAGAAACCAGTGCTGAAAAGGGACACGCAGCCACAGACCTCGAAAATCTGATGGCTGGTCTTTATTTTGTTAATCCACTGAGTTACACTGTGGTCTCCTGTGGGTAGAACCTGAGGGGCAATTCCCATGGGTCTGAAAACAGAAAGGTACTGGAAGTTGTGTTGGTTAAATGGCCACTATATAGTATATTAAGACAAGATGAAAATTTAAAGCTGCACTAGGCAACTTCACCCTTTGGTGACCTCAGCAAGAGATAACTAACTGAAATCATGTAACGTGACGCCAGCAGACTAAATGCTTTCTTCTTGGCATCTGCTGGGGGCAGAGGAGGTGAAGAGGTTCAGCCATCGTTGGTGAATCCAGCTTTCACTGGACGGCGTGATCCATATATGCAATATACATCACTGAGAGAGAATATGGGAATATTCTCTGAGAGTATTCTGTGTTTGCGGCAGTGTATGACCTCTGACCTCTTGCACTCCCTCCTCCAGACCCATGGACGAGGAGCGTTTGCGGCCGGTGACCCAGCTGGACCTGCTCTTTGGCCTGGATAAGATGAGGGAGTCCAAGCAGGCCACGGCCGCCATGGCGCCCAGCTTGTCGGAGGTGCCCCTTGACTAAACACCCACCGTGCTCCACAACAAGTGACTTCTCCTCCCAGTCATCCGGTCATTTCCAGCTCATCAGTGTCGATTCCTTCTCTGAATTTGAAGCGGAGGCTCCATTAACGTGTCAGAGGTGCCGTTGGACGAGCCAGTCATACTTTTTTTTTTATTAATTTATTTTTATAACTTTTAAACATTTATCCAGGCATGGCTTTTCCTGATGATGCTCTTTTCAGCACAACCCCGCTTCACATTTATGCAGTAAGACACATTCACAAAGCTGTCTCCTACAGCTGGCCACTGATTGGGGCAGATGACAGCTCATTGTCTTGCTCAACGGCACTGCGACGGTATTTATTGAGAGAGGAGAAAGCATGTCTCATCCACTAATGCCCGCCAGACTTTCAGAGCCTGTCCAGGGTCCATTCAAACTGGCGACCCTGTCACAATACCCTCCCTCCTCCACTCACTCGCACACATTTCCCAGGACAGGAGGGGAAGAGTTGGTGCTTCAAGACCGACTGACGTTTGCTATTCTGTCATTAAAGATTGAAGCGATCCATTTATGGATATAGGCGTTTACAACAAGCACGCCCAACCACACTAACACAGATTTTGGTTGCTCGTGCTCCGTCTTCCTCTTCTCTAAGTGTTTCTTGACTGTGTGCCAGATGCTCATATATCAAAGACATTACATTTGTCTTTTCACTTCAGACATTTCCTGGCGGGTACCGGCACTCCCACGTCAGATTTTGCTTCTATTGTAATCTGATAGGCCAGACCAGATTTCAAAGCAGACAGGCTTGTATTATACCACGAGCCCTGTATGGTGTGGGCTGGTGTCGGGTGGTAACATCACCACAGTAACATTATCGCTTTACCCAGGAATGAGTTGTCCGACTGTTTCAATTTCAGTAATAAATTTGCAGTCACCAAATCAAAGAATAAGTTGTTACTTTTGTCACCCCCTCTAAATATCAGATTGAAGAATCATCCAGAAATGATATCCCTCCCCCATCTCCCCCCCCC
>OOFE01013724.1:10017-40348 GCA_900323365.1 Monocentris japonica
CATAGGTCCCGGGCCGGATCTGAACCGCAGTTCCTTAGACCACTGAGCCACCAGGACGCATTATATACCTTTTTTACATTGTCCGAGATTCTACCAAATTGATTGGGTAGAATTGGTAGATTACAAAAAAGAAAATATGTTGATTAACCATTTCAAATATTTCTAGGCTCAAATGTAATAATGTATTTACTGCCAAAAATATGAGCGCTAAATCATAGACATTCAAAAGATGTGTAGTGCTCAGTGGGAATTTACTACCAGTTTACTAGCGCTCCCAAATTTAATTCCATGTTGCAGTTTAAATTTAGTTAGCTCAAGCAACCAAATGGTCACACTTTGAGCCCTGCATTTACATTCACCGGCCACTTTATTAGGTACACCTATCTAGTACCGGGTAGGACCCCCTTTTGCCTCCAGAAGAGCCTGAATTCTTCACGGCATGGATTCAACAAGATGCCGTTCTGCACACCACTGCTGTAAAGAGCTGTTATTTGAGCATTTGTGGCCTTTCTGTTAGCTTGAACAAGTCTGCCCATTCTCCTCTGACCTCTCTCATTAACAAGGTGTTTTTGGCCACAGAACTGCCACTCACTGGATGTTTTTAGTTTATCCACCATTCTCTGTAAACTCTAGAGACTGTAGTGGTGAAAATCCCAGGAGATGCTGAGATGCTGGAACCACTGCTGGCACCAACAATCATACCACGGTCAAAGCCACTTAGATCAGCATCTTGCCCGTTCTAATGTTTGGTCGAACAAAAAACTAAACCACTTCACCATGTCTGCATGTTTTATATATTGAGTTGCAGCCACATCATTCAATGTTTGGAGGAGCAGGCTATTTGCGTTAACAAGCAGGATTACCTAATAATGTGGCCGGTAAGTGTATATTCCATTTCAATCAGACACTTCAGTAGCGTCAACAACCATCAACCGCAAAGATACACACACACACACCATGCCACAGTGCAGCCTGACATGAGCACAACTAGAGACAACCAGAGCCAAGCAAACCACAAAAGTACAAAACCCCAACAGAAACCAAAAACACAGCAGACACAAAGCGCACACACATACACTCCTTCACGTACAAGTCTGGGGGTTCTTTTTAAAAGCTGCAGGTAAACTTCCTCCTCTAAATGTGTTCTTCATGGTTGTTGCTGTTACAGCGGGGGGTAAAGCTACAGTGCCCCCCACTGGACAGGCCAGTTCTTGTCACGTACAGCAAATGCAGCCCAAACTGTCCGAGAAGAACCACAACAGCAGATTAAAACCTTTCCAGATATGGTGCAGTTTGGGCCTATTACTGGAACAACACTCATATGTCACACAACAAAGGGCGGCTTCCCAGAAATGCGCTAGTAAGCCATTTTTCTAGGTGTATAGTCAGTCATCGAAAATAAGTGCTTTGTCAGGTATAACCAGTCCGCCTTCATGTGAACATCGCAGAGTAGGTCTAAGTGAGCTAGTCTGGCTCATACTATGACAGACTATCAAGGCACAGAGAGAGAGGAAGGAAAAAGAGAGAAAGAGAGAATAGAGCCTTAGTACTGTAGTAATAATAACTTTTGTCAAGTCATGCTCTTGGAAAGCCTGGTTTCCCTCTGTGAGGATCAATAGAACTGTAGCCTACTTTGGCCTATTGCTAACAGACATGAGTATGAAATTAGTGAGCCTTTCCCAATATCTACTGAAGGAGACTAGGGTTGAACACTGTAATGTAAAAAATCAAAGCAAGGTGACTTGATTTTTTCCCTTTTTCAATTATAGAAGGATATTAAATCTCTCCAATAAAGAAAAATGTATTACATCTCAGTCATTTTACACCAATGACCCTGAACTAAGTTTATTTTGTTAACAAAAGTGATAGATTGGACCAGTACTTAATCGACTAATACGTCTAGTTTAGTACTTTGAAATGGTAGTGAAAAAGTGATATCAGTGCATATCTACATCCAATGCTAAACATAATAAAATCACAGTGAGTAATGAATATAAGAGATGGAAGTGTGATGGAGCATGACACAAAGCATCCTGGTATGTAGTAGTAATAGTCTGATGCATGGTATATGAAGCTCAGAGAGGAGGTTTTGGCAAGAGGAATAATCACCTTTTCCTCTTCTTCTCTGAGTCATTTATCCTGGGTTTGCTTTGCTGGGGTGTCTTGGCTGTGGCTGATTTGGAGATGCTGTCTTCTCTGCGTCTCTTGCTGTGTAAAAATCGTTAAAATTGGTGAAACTGCCCAACAGACATCCATCCAGCAATGTTATGTTCCAGGCTCACAAACATAGTGCAAGATTACAAACAACTACAACACTTTTGGAAATAAAAAACAAAGATGCCATTTAAAATGAATTAATTTGGCCTATTTCTGGGCCTGGGGGTATAAGCTTTTAACCATAGAGCATGGCATCATGGAGGTGCATGCACACACGCACACACGCACACCGACAGTACTGACTGTGTTGTGCTGCCGTCCAGCTCCTGTTCCTTGCAAGGGGACTGACTGGGAATTTTGCTGTCCTGCCTGCAGTCTTCTCCCTCCTCTGGCTGGGAGCCTCCCCGCTGGCTGCCATTGTACCTTTCTGATGGACACTTGGCCTGAGGCTGAGTTGGGGGTGGAGAGTCAGACACCGGCTCCTGGTCTTCCTTGGACAATTCCTGCCACTGCTTCTACAAGGAAATAAGGACAGATGACAGAGGGGGAGAGGAGGGGAAAGGAGGGGAAGCTACTCAGTTCAATTTCTTATACTGCCGGCATTGGATACAAAAGAATCTGTGGGATAAATCACATTCTATCAAACCGTATAAAGACATGGTGGATGTGCTTTTCTCTTGTTGTAGGCAAATTAAAAAAAAAATCTGAATAGGTCTAGCTATGGTCTATGTAGGCATAGAATATCCTCCAACCTGTGTATATCGTACACCCAATAACTGGACAATAAAGGAGGGTATCTAGGCTATAACAAGAGCGGCCTGAATGTAAGAACTTTCAGATTGCCTGCCCAGTGTAACCTAGAAACAGCCTTTCACCTGCTGTGAGAGCCACAGAGCAAGAGAGACAAACTAATTAAGTATGTTGGACCAACAGTGACCGGCATTGCATGGAAGCATTTTTCTTTTTTCTTTCCAACACTTGAAGATGAGTAGGGATGATGAGCAGCAATGCAGATGTGAGACATGAAAAACCCTGCTAGGCAAGCATGGCCCTTCAATCCTATGATGTCTAAGCCCAAAGACCTTTACATCTTTAAATTTACTCAGAGTTGGAGGCTACAGTCTCTTTCTCCTTATATGAAGAGCCTGGGTTTCCTACTCAAGTGAATGTGTAGAATCCAATGAAAGACACTAGTATTTATTTGTGTAACAGCTTCCTGGATCTTGACACTGCGGAAACATGAAAAGCCCTGGCTAAATGGAGCTCTGGGATTATAGCCAGAATGAATACTTCACTCAGTGAATGTGAAAGAGAGGATACCGAGTGAAAGAAAGGCAGAGAGGGAAGGAGAAAGAAAGAGAGAAAGTTTATGTGACAGAGAGAGTGTGTTTGAACAAGTGATTGAATGTGTGCACCAGAGCGTGGGTGGTGCTGGTACCTGTACAGAGGAGTCTCCCATGATGTACTTGGCTCCTTCCAGGACAGCCATGTAGGAGAAGCGAAGCTGGTCAGGGGTCTGGATCAGGCCCATACGGTACTTCCTCATGTCCAAGAGGATGCCTTTGATGTCCACCGATGACAGGTCTTTCCTTTTCTCCATCTGGAGAGGAAAATATAACTTGGCTAAGCTAACCAAGATAAACTCCCTATTAACCCAGAATCTGCAAAACTTCAGATTCGTGTAGTGATTTATGCTCTCGTTGTTACAGACAAATGATGCATCACTCTATATTTAGTGACTGATTAGTCTGTCCTGTACTCTATTCTATTAAGCACATCGAGTAATTATGATTATTATTGATTCTATTTGTAGGCTAATCAGTTTTTGTTTCCAATTGTGGAACACAAGAATAACTTAAGAACATCATTTGAAATTTAGAACACTGTTCTACTGAAAACCAATTTTGCCCCTAATTGGAGAGTCAACTGTGAAGCTCTTGATCAATTAGTTCATTATTTAGATGAATCCTTAGTATTAACCTTTTTCCTAGGGCCAATTCTTTTCCAAAGAACATTAGAAACGTTTCAGTATTTTACTTGGGATTATAGATAGTACCTAGTGAAGAGGAAGCAGAAATAATGTTAAAAGTAATACTGTGACAATTTGAGTTTCACTGTTACTTTTATTCAATATAACTAAAATTATTTTAAAGGTAACTCTGCTTTACTGGAAAGTACAGTGGGGAGTGAGAGAGAAGATGGGGAGAGAGGGCATGATATGCAACCAAGATTGTGGTGCAGACTCAAACATACAGCAGTGCAACAGCATGTTATGAATCACAGCCATGTAAGCCACCAGGATGCCTTGTAGTGCCATAAAATGGCTGGTTAGCATCCCTCAGGAATCTATTCATATGATAATAACACAAGGGCTCGATTTTAATGAACTGGCATATAGCTTGACAAACTATATCTTCGTTTTGCATTGTATCTTCATTTGAGAACCTTGCCTGCTTACCCTTTCAACAAATATCAGAGATCAGATTTATTGCTTGTCTGTGAATGACTCACACTAGATTGACAATTTTACCATCTTGTTTATGGCCACTTGCTAAACACTAAATATGAGGAATTCATACTTGTGACCATTTGGCATTCAAAGTTTGGACTTTTTACTAGCATTATTTCAGTAACGCTGGGGGAAATGTGATGTGACTGGTGATGAAAAACTAAAATTCAAAATGCCAAAACATTTGAAGGCTGGTCACTGTGAAAATTCTAACCCTGAAGGAGTGAAGAGGCAGGGATTACCAGGACCAGACAAGTGTCCACTAGGGAGAACGTCCCCGAGCGTCCAATCCCAGCACTGCAGTGCACCACAGCCGGCCCGTGGTCCGTCCCCAATGAGCACGACTCCCGAACCTTGTAGAGGAAGTTTAGGAAGGACGCTGGGGACTCAGGGACACCAAAGTCGGGCCACGTGGTGTAATGAAAGTGGTAGATCTCTCTCTTCTCCCCTGTCTTTAAGAGAGGAAACAAAAGAGGCCATATAAGGAGGTGCAAAACGTAAACCAACTTAAAAAAAATAACTCATGTTAACCAAAAAAAAAAAAATGAGCATTAACTGTTCGTTTTGACGAATCAAAAATAGGAATAGACAATATCAATTTAAAAAAATGCTACACATGGCACGGAAGAACTAGCAAGATGCATTTCCCAAATCCAAGTCAGTCTGATTAAAAAAAATGTAAACATGCAAAAACAAAGTACAAAATAAAGTACAAAATAAAATTAAAAAAAGTAGCAAACAAGTTAAGTCATTGTGGCAGAAGCGGGGCAGCTTGTATTCATTCATACAGTCCACCAAGTAGCCAGGTATCATCCAGCAGAGTAGCCTCACAAGTTACTCCACATATTTCTTTCATTTGTACCAAAGCTTCAGAAAGCCTCATCCATAACCCCTTGATTTTCCTGATAAGGTTGTCTCTATTCTGATGTAAGTCAATGTGCAAAGTAAAGCTGGCCACTACTATGTTTTTGCACAGTTGTCATGCATCATTAGATCATTCAATCAGAGGCAGAACTACTCTACTATCTAGGACAAGTGAGCAATGACAGAAGCAATGCAAGCATGTCAATATTAGCAAGTTCTACTCAGTTGTGTGTGATACAGCTTGGTGGGATGCCACTGAAACATTTGTTTCAAGTAGAACCAAACTTCAGTCATCCAGTGCCACCTTTCACAGAGCAGTCCCATAATAAATACTATGGCTTACGTTAGCATTTTGTAACTCCAACACTCTGGTGGTGTAATAAGACTTGACCTCTTCTGACAGCAGTGTGACCACGAAACGTGTGTCTCGAAAGGCCATCTCCCGCTCCTCAGCTGTGGGCCAGTACTGAGCACACTTTTCCTGTCAGAGAGAGAAAAAGAAACACAAAGAGAGAAAAACAGAGAAAGTAATGAGAAATCTGACAAAGAAATACACCTGATGGAAGCAGATTCAAGCTTTTTAAGGACCCAAGAAAGATTAACCACATTAAAACACCTTTTTATTTTGTGGCGACTGTGCTGATATTGTGATGGTGCGCCACAGATGAGCCTATGTATTGGAAACACTGAACAGATAATCAATTTTTGTTAAGACTTGCGAGCACATGAGCAGTGGAGCCCCAAATGCGCAAAAAAATTACTAAAATAATAATATTACTAACAATAATAATACTACAACCATCAACACACATCCTCACAAACAACTACTCGACTGTTTTGGCACATCCCTAAGTGATTATTGAGAATGCAGCTGACTGTGCTTGGAATCTGCCCATGTGTTTGAGGTTAAGCTAAAGAAGAGCTCTGATTGTTCTCAGTTTGTCGCAGTGCTAACCCCCGTGTAGAGTGAGGGACAAGCACCCTGGACCTCAGAGCAGCCAGCCCTAGCACACACTCACAGCTGTCTCCCTCTATTTCCCAGATACTGGCCGAGCCTTACCCTGTGTGAAAGATTAGGAGAAGCACCCTGTAGACAAAGGTTTGCTCCCAGCCCCCTCTCACTAGTTTAAATGAACTATTTTGAGTTCAACCACACTCCTTGTCCGTGGTGTTGCCTTCTTATTGTAAAACCTGCCTCAGACTGCATTTACTCAATGGAAAAAAACAGCTTGAGTTTCAACTACAAATGACCCATAGCTGTATCTTGTGTTTGTTTTTGTTATCCAGCAGTGGGAAAAAAAAAAAAATCAAATCTAGGTCAAAGAGTTAAAATTCATATATCCTATTGTTACACAGTCATTAAATCCTGGGGAAAAGCTTGGAGAAGCCCTGCTCGATTCTTAAACAATTAATTATTGTTGTGCTTAGTGTGACTTGTGATATGTGTTAGCAATCCTTCTCAAGGAACAGATAGACATCTTTCAATGCTATGGTCAAATACTATAGCAAATATTCATGCCGACTACAACTACATACATACAACTAACATCTCACACTCATCTAGCATCTTTCTTATTAAAGGCACAACGTCCAAGACTGGTGAAGATTAGTCTATTATACCACCATGATTCCGTGGAATGAGAAAGCAAGCCTAAATAAAAATCAGATCCTTGTGAGGTTAATATTTATAGACTAAGTGCTCATCATCTTTTCTTTCTCAGAAAAGAGACGCAGGGGGAGAATCTCATGACCCCCAACGTGATCCACTCCAGCTGCTTTACCAAGTGGGAGAGCGAGAGAGAGAGAGAGAGCGAGCATTATCTGAGCTGCACTGGGTGAGTGTGTATGTGTGTTTAGTCAGCACATCACGGGAGGAATTGAGAGGAGGAATTGAGAGGGTGGCCTGCATCCCAGTTCCTCACGTCAGTGACAACCCTGTCAAAACACTGAATTCATCATGCCTGCTCACAATAGTGTCCATTCAGTCATAATTCCTAGAATATAAATTTCTAAGAAATAACCCCATTTATCATTACAAATTGCACAAACTATTTACACAATATGAATCAGTCAGAATGTTGCATAGCTTCTCAACAATACTGTGTGTGTGTGTGTGTTTGTGTGTGTGTTACTGTGGACTAGCTGGTCTATGTGGGTGCCTGGTCTTTCTGTAGTTTAGTGTTTCTGCAGTCTGGTCTAGCTAGTGTGTGTGTATGTGCCAAGTGGACAAATGTCGGAACCAGAAATATGAGTTTGCTTTGTGTATGCTTACTGAGCCTTTCTCTATGACTCTGTTCAGCATGATGACTGCCTTGGTCTTCTGCTCCCAGATCATCAGCCAAAAGTGTCCACAGGTGTTCCTGAGGGGGCCCTGTGGATGACAGACACACACACACACACACACACACACGCACACACACACGCACACGCACATCGCCATTAGTTACACAGCAGGACGAAAGGAGTCCAGTGGGAAGTCATTTACAATGGAAATGTGTGGGATCCTTCAGGCACCAATAATATATTAGATTTATAGAATACATTAGCTGAGCAACAGACTGAGGCTTTATCTTCAATGTCTGCGCAGGAGAAAGTTCACTTTAAGGTCAGGATTGTTGCCACTTATGATGTGGTTAAGGTGAGGAAAACACTGCACTCTGTAAAGCCCAATGTCTCAAATGTCACAAATGTGTCTTGAATAATACACAGTGTGGTTAGCATAAACAATGGCAATGGGGAAATGACGTGTTGGCATCAAGTCTGAAATCCAAGTTCACTTTTTTTGTCACGTGTAACAAAATACAATGAAATGCTTCATTCTGAGGACATAAAAAATACTAACACAGCAACACAGTGTTTAATGTTTGGCTCTGTGCTGATTTCCTGGTATGTAAAATAACACGGGCGTCCTGGTGGCTCAGTGGTCTAAGGCGCATACCACATAATCACACACAAAAAAACTTTCACCAAACTTCTTGTACCACAACATTAAGTTCATCCATGTTAGCAATCATCAAAGTAGTTTGCCAAAAAGTTGACTGCAAGATTGCATTCTCAAAGAAATGTCAGCTTGTTGTCAAATTCTCCAGTGACTTCTACAAGTCTGCAACCCACAAACATCACCAGAGCCTTGATATCTTATTGTCAGGTTTAACTGTGCAATCTTTGCTTGGCTTTAAATTACTAAGGCAGTATGCAGTGCATGGTTGGCAATATCATTTGGTAAAAAGGGTCTGAATTATTATCACCCCGTCTCATATCTTTGTGGTCATGGTTAGACAAAATCACATGAATAACTTAAATGGTTGTTTCTCCTTACTTATTTCCCCTACAGAGTCTAAATTAGCATTTGGCTTTACAGCCATGATACTATTAAATGTTTAAATGTGGGGTAAAGACACCTTGTGGGGCTCCTGTATTAAGAACTACTGATAAAAAAAAATGGTGTCACAAATTTATCCAAGATCATGCCGTCTGAAAGTATAATTCTAACATCTTCAAATTATTTGTAATTATGTTAGCCTTCAGTTAGCTGTTATACCATTTTATACCATGGTGCTTTCTAATAAACTTGAACCTGATTCATGTCAGCCTTGGACTTGCCTGAGTCAATATGTAACTTCTCTGGGCTTCCTCCATCACTACTAGACTGGCGTTGATGTAGTCATTCTCTGTGTTCTCCAGCTTCACTCTACTGTGATCAACTGGAAGAAGTGAGAGAGAGAAAACATTAAAGGATTAGTGATTGGTAAACGCACATGGTTAGAGATTTGGAGAAAAAAAATCATTAAAAGTCGGAGTTAACAAAGACAAAGTTTTGCTTACATGGACTGACATCTCTATATCTGTTGCGATTGCGATTCTCTGGATACTTTGCGACTTTGTAGGAGCATTCGTGGGACTGATTCCTGATTTCCTGAGGACAGTTCAAAGATGATTTAGAGACAAGACAAGGCTCGAAGTTCCTGTGTCCATCATGGAAAAAAGTAGAGTTTAATCCCACCAACACCCGTGCACTGATATGAGCAAACATCATTGTAATCAAGTGTAAAGTAGAATACAACAGTCTGAAAAAAGCAGGAAGACAGTAAATATCTTATATGAAATGTCTGTCCAAAATCACATCCCGGATACATAAGGTTAGTCTATACACCTTAGCTACTCCTGACAGCAAGCTTGAACATGACTCTATGAAGCCGAATGAACTTGTGGAGTGGACATAACTTAAAAGAGTAAAAGTTTGCGGGTACATAATTGAACTAGATATAGACAGCGCTTCAACCACATGCGCAGGCGCTCATATGACACGGAGTTTACATTAACGTTTAACGCTACGTTACCAGGCAAAAGTACGGCTGTAAATTTATAAATTGGCAAAACTTATAGCTGACTGGAGACAAAAGATAATGGAAAGGTAGCGCGAGATAAGCGAGGACAGATGAGCTAGGTGGCTGACGTTAGAAATCAACGACAATCTCACATAGCTTTGATTAGCTAGCCAAGCTATCTAGCTGGCTAACTTCAATGCGCGCTTGAACTAGCACTAGTATAAGTAAGCTATCATCCCTGTTAGCTATGCTAAGCTAACAGACTTACTATGTATAGGTTTTGCCACCGGCCCTCTGAATCCACGTCTTCAAATTCCTGGTCCATTTTCAATGTGGCAATACCAGTCTATTGCAGTAAAGACAGATGTAATTATTTGTCTGGCTATCTACCTCATTACTTTATTCAAAGAAGCTTTTCGTCAAAGAAAATTGTTCGCTTGTGCTAGCGCACTCGCTAAATGTTTGCCCGTTATCTCTGGTGCAGTTGACATCTAAAGGATGTAGCTCTGTACGCATGCGCTAACAGGGGTCCTTTGGTAGCTGTCAAACGAGGCAAAGAGTTTCAGCAGTACCCAGTCGTTCAAGAGCTTCATGGAACAAACGAGATGTCAAACCTCGTGGCCAACCACGGAAGCTGAAGTATATTTATTTAGAATACATGCATATAATTTTGGGTACCATTTTATACCCTTTGAAAAACTATTTTGTTCATTTAAAGTAACTCTTTTTATATAAATTAATTTGAGGATGTGGGTTATGATGTTTATTGGTTTTATTTTTAAATTCTTAGGCCTATCAGTTGTCCAGTTAGAAGGTAACAGATGATAAAAATCCCAAATGAGATTTTCTATTTGAAAAAAATGATGCCTCCTCTTGCTATTCAATGATATTCACTTATTAGAGCAGTCCTAGTTAGAGAAAAGGGTTAAACCTGTTGGTTATGCCTGCAGAAGGCTGTTTATATGGAGACTCGGTCATGTGGATTAGTCTTAGGTAACACTTATGCCACAAATTTATATCTCCCACCTGGTCAACTAAATAGTATAACAATGCTTATCTCTAGGGGCTAGAAATATTCAAGATATGAATGTTGGTTGTGATTGGTATATCTGGGTATGGCCATGACACAGTGACTTATAACTCAAAGTGGGTTTGCAGAGTCACAATGAGACTTTGTCTACACAGCTGTACCTTTATTTAACTGCAGATCAACTGCAGTGTAGGAGACTATGCTATGTTTATAGCCTCCGGCACAGAGGCTAGTTCACTCCAGTTCATGATAAAACTGTACCAGCAAAAAACTGAATTATGGCCTATTGCTGGATTTGTAAATGTAACAAAAAATGTAAATGTTAAAAATGTGAAATCCTAGTTAGGATTGGTGATAAATCACTAATTCCTGCTTTTGCTGGCATTAAATTTATAGTGTTTTGAGTCTGCCGACGACTGCAGCATTTCACCCAATTGAACATGACGATTTCTTTTTACATTTAGATTCAGATATGCCCCCTCCCTGTCTACATGGGTTACTCTGACATCTTGATGGTGGCCTGCCTAACCAGGTCTGTGTAGAAATTGTACACTGGGGACTCTAAATGCTTCTAATACTTCCAATTCTAAAATTTAGACTGGCATTTAGATTGCTGCATGAAAAAGTATTTGATTCATTTAACCATAGTGCAAGTAAAAAAAAATATTCCTCAACAACGACCGAAATACTCAGTTTGCTCTCGTATAGTACACGGTTTCCACTACTTATAAAGTCCACCACTAACTGATAATTATATATACATGCAGTTTTACTGCTTGTCTCCTGTCTCTTTCACACTGTTCTTGGCTACAGTCTGACAGATTTTAGAGAGTGTTTAGAGAGTTCATGTAAATCTTTTTTTATTTGGCCTAACTTTTACTGGGAAGTATGTTGGATATCTAAAACAGTTTGATTCTGTCGAGGGATAGTTTCTCAAGGGCCACACCACTGACATTTATAATATTTTTGTAACTTATCATTGACATTGACAAACAAGAGAGAGGGAAATGTGAGTCTCATTCCACGGCATCTTTAAAACAAACAACTCAGTAATCCGATACTTATGAGACTGATTACAGGTCAGGTAAGAGTATTTCTGTACATTCACAGTTTCCCTTTTCACCTAAGACAAATATGTGAAATATGGGACAATGTTTCCTTTGTGCTGCGGCCAAGGGTATAGGATCAGTTGAGTGGTCTGTTATCTTACCTCCATTTACTTCCCTTTGAGCCATGTTGCTAAGGAACAGAGTGGAGAAAAGCCTCATGGGATATTGTCAGCTAGGTTAAATGCTAGATGGGTCTGAACATGCCCAGGGCATAAAAAACCCTAATTGTTCTTCCAAAGACTAAAACTCAGCATACTTTAAGTATGACCTCTAAGGCTTCATCATCAAATGTATTCTGGGAGCACTTCTGCTCTACACACGACAGATTAAAAACAACTGAGCAACAATATTCTGCTATTATCAATTTTGAACACCATACAAATGTTGTTAAGTAGAGAAAATTTGACATCATACATGTAATAAACACACAAGCATTAACGGCCACTCTTAAATTTTTGTCCCGTATCTTCTCTCAGAGCAGAGCATCAGATGAAGAGCAGGGCACAGGGAAGAGAGCTGTAAGGAGAGCATGCAGGGAGATACAAAGAACTCCGCAGAAAGCTTAAAAATTTAAAGAAGCAAAAGAACGGTGTAAGAAAGCAGCAGATAAGGGGGAATTATTGACATATGTGATGACCTACAGAAAGCAAGCAGGGAAGAGAGCAATATCAGGGAACAAGAAAACAAGGTACTTCATCCTTTCA
Source organism: Monocentris japonica (assembly GCA_900323365.1). Lineage (NCBI taxonomy): Eukaryota > Metazoa > Chordata > Actinopteri > Trachichthyiformes > Monocentridae > Monocentris > Monocentris japonica. Next base: position 22,719 of record OOFE01013724.1, read on the forward strand.
TCAACAAAAATGTGTAGTGTAGCTGGATTAACTGGGTTATCAGACCATGTCCCTATCGGAGGGAAACAACTCTTCGATGGCCACAGGGTGGCAATAATCCCACAACCAGACAACTGCTGTTGTTAGAAGGCACTGGGACAGGCAGGGAAACGTGTCAAGTTCTCAGGTACTAGCATAAAGAAATGTTCCGGTTTAACAATTTGCCTTTCAAATAAAAGCACAGCACTTGACACCGAAAATACATTATGAGATTTACAGCAGAACACAGTTGTTTGATGTGTTTTAGTCTCTGGTTTTAAATGTTTGGCAGTCTTCTAAACTATCTAAATTATTTCTGCTGGTTTGAGCATTAGATGTATGATGTATATATGTATGATGTATGGAAATAAACTCTGAAAAACACAATTTTACATTCCTTTATCACAGTTTCACTCAATTTTGGTACATTGGATCACTCTGAAAACCTTGCTCTACGACCTCCCTCATGATATGCTTTATTTTGAAAAAGATAGACAATTTAAGACCGGAAGTATGGATTTCGTTTCTGTTTTGTAACGTTAGATGCCTTTTCTGGCTTGGCGACGGTCAGAGACTCGGGGAATGTCCCTTGACTGCCCATCGAAGTTTTCTGCAACAATTTTCCAACTAAGGCACCTTTGTTATACGCACGGACAAATCGAGAGAGCAGTGTACAATGTTGCTTTGCAGTAAAGGCACAATCAAGAAAATGTAACGGTAAGTGCGGATAAGAATGAGTTTACAGCTAGAACAGGCTAGGTTAATATCAGAGACCAGAACTTCCTCCTCTTCGAGGCTATCGTAAAGCTAGCCGTCCAGCTTTCTTAGCTAGCCTGTAAATTCTCTTTATCGAAACACAAGCAGATTGCCTCTTCTGTTGTCAGATAAAGTTATATTTGCATGCTGGTTATGTACGCAAATTTGTCTTTTAGCTGTCTTGCAAACAAACAAACAAACAAACAAACAAAACAAGGCTTCCCACAGCTCAGTTAGTGAGCAACTCTTGGCGATAAAGTTGGCGTTAGCCTCTCCGAGCCAAATCAATCTAAGCTAGCTAGGCAAGCATTTGCTATCCAGCTGGTTGAAAGTGTAAACAAAATAATGTACTTCCTCTCATATGCGTTAAATGGCTATGTAATTATTGTGCGTTCCTTATCCCCTAACTAGTTATATAACTTAACTAGAAGTCTAGCCAGTTATTGAACTTAGCTAGTAGACTTTAAGCAGGATATTTCCATTAGCAGATCTCGGAGAGGGGGCGGGGTGTTCCCTAATATCCTAACAGTTACTTTGTTTGCACACTTTTCCAACAAACGTTAACATCTGTTTCGGGCTTGAAAAGCCATGTTTACAGATAACTGTCAACAATGATGAAACACTCACCCTTATTAAACAGAGAAAATGTATTGTATATTATATCCAAGCCAATCAACTGTTAGTACGTTACTGTTACCGAAGAGGTCATTTTCATACAGTGTATCCGTGACTGTCCCAGGAGGTCTTGCTTGGCAAACTCAACATTTGAGTTGATTTTCTTAACTTTTAGCATGTTGTATGCGTTGAAAATTGAATTATTTCCCTTGGCCATTGCAGTCTGTGTGTCTAGATAGTCAGGTGCCTTACTATTGACATTCGTTTTTTTCAATGTCTTTTCAGTTTCAGACATTTTGACAGTTGGAGTGCTTTGTAGTAAACACAGGCCATTTCCTTTGATTCAAAGTACCTTGTGTGCAAATGTGATTTATCATTGTTACTGTACATGTGAAGGTTCTTTAATTGTAATCATTGGTAATGAGCACCAATGGACTCATACAACGTGTCTGCCTACTTTTTAGACAGACAGTAGGTAGTTATCGTTTGTTTTAAACCATCCTCATCTCTTGTCAGTGATCTGCAGTGCTATCTCTTATCTGTTATTTGTCTGTTACTCTGTAACCTGACCAATCCCAGACTTGCTGAATCCACTCTCTTCAGGAGCGCAAAACACTTAATGTTGGTAAATAAGGTTAGATTCTGGCTTTTGTTGATGTGACATTATTCTAAATGACAATTGCATTGAACGTGAACCAGGCAAATACACACTGACAAGGACCACATGTGTAGCCTGACTTTAACCTTCGGGGAGAATAGCTTAGCTCTTTGAATTGCCCCATCCAAGGTTTCTTCCATTTTTTTTTGTCCTCTAGGGTTTCTTTCTAGAGTTTTTCCTTGTCTTCATAGAGGCCTTAGGCTGGTGGTGCCAGCCAGGTTAGGCTACTTTAGGCAGATTACGTACGCTTGCTATGTCCTCCACTCTGTTAAATCCTTTCAGTCCCCTTCAACCTGTTACTCTACGCTCTGTTCTGATCATATTCTGTAAACATCTTAATTGTCAGAATTTTATTGATAATTGTTAACTTATTGCATCATAAATTTGATTGTCTATCAGCTTGACCTGGTGAGGCTTGTAAAGTCCTTTTTAGGTTTGTTTGTGATAAAGGGCTATATAAATAAACTTGACTCAGTCACGCACACACACCAGTTCTTACTGTACTACCAAACAATGAATATTCTCTGCCTTGCTTTTATCACTCTAGAACTATTCTTGTTAATTCTTGTCTTTTTCAAAACAAATAGCTTTTTCAAATAGCTTTGGTTAATGTACAACTGCTTGCATGCAGATGATAACATATCCTTAAGGTTAAAGTTAAGGTTCCATAGATGGATATTCATTTGTCTCAAACAACGTTTCCTGTAGATTTTTTCTATTCCAGGATCAGTTACAGACAGTGTTGCAGTATAAGAACAACTCATATTTGGATATTTCTCTCATGATATATGGGCTATTATGCTGCAATTGTTATTTTTGGGGGACAGGCTTATAAATAAGGCTAGATGATGAATTATGGTTGTATTTTCATTTTCCTAGCTGTGGGGGCAGTTGTTCAGCTATGGAGGTCCACTGCAATGTTAAGGAAACACTGCATAAGTGAAACAAATGTTTGCATCAGCCCCAAAGCTACAGTGCAGTTAGTGGCTTTCATTGAACAGCAAGCCCCAGCTCTACCGGTGGATTGTGACTAGTTGTTGGAATCTCTTTCCTCCTTTATTGTAGCGCAGAAGGGCTGGGGCTGTTTCCCCCCCATCCCACCATCCATCTGCTTCCTACTCTCCCGCTGGTTGGGGTGAAAAGCCTTTAGCCCCAGTCAGACAGGACAGACAGTGAAGGGACTGTCATGGGATTTAGCAGTTGGAAGATGCATGATTGTAGATGGTTGCTGGGGTGGATTCACCCAATGGTACCCACTCCCCTTTTATAGCTGCTGTTGTCCACTGTTTTCCAATCTGCCCTCATGTGACATTGGTTCATAATGTAGTGAGATGGACAGTATGCCATTCTCTCAACAGACATTGGTTTGTGGAGTGGGGGAAAAAACATCCAGCTAGCCACCTGAAACCATAACAGTATATAATTGAAGTGTTTCTCACTTACAGTTTGTCATGATGACACAGACATTCAGCATAGTGTGCTAGATGGAGTGGAATAGTACCATGCCCTGTTGGCTATACATCAGAGTGTTTAGTAAATAGTGCTGAAAGCAGCCTCAGAGGCCTTCACTCCAATGCCTCCTGTCCTCACTCTCTGTGATCTCCATACATTGTTGCTACACTTTGGTTGGCAGATGACAGGCTAAATGGAGATTCATTAAGCTGCAGGGTTATTTTGGTGTCCAGCTGACAGAGATTTGGCCTAAACTTGATGGGTGCTGGGCAGGCTAACAACAGCAATGTATTTTCAGGTGTGCATTTTCTTCAGAAGAATGTTTAATGTTGTAGATAGCACTGGCCATTGCGAAAGAGCTGATATATTTCCTTCTCTCAATGTGGTAGCTAAGCAAAGTTAGGAAAATGCCTAAAGAACAAGGAGGCTTGTCTAGAGAACTTTGTATCCAATATCTGGGCTGTTCCACTGTCCAAAGCAGTAGTAACTGAATGCATTGTCATGACCAGGAAGTCTGTTCTCTGGCTGGAATGTCACCGGAAACTAGCCTACATGATGGAACCTTTTGTAGAAGAAACCTGTGAGCTAAAAGTTGTTCCCTGTGTTGGAAGCAGAGGATCATGATTTGAATTGAATCATTGCAAAGGTTAGTTTAGATTTTAGCCACTTTGTTACAAAAATGTGCTAGCAGTTTGGAGCATAGAATCATAAGTTTCACGTTTGTTTCCACAATTGTACTCTGTTGGATTGGATGAGATTAGGGTTGGGTGACTTTAGTTTTTGTCCCCATATTTTTAAGTGGGATATATAGTTGTATCACAGTATTGTGAAAATAATGTCCCTGCGATGGGAGCTGGTCGTAATGCCAGATAGATAGATATCTCACTCTTTCTCTCTCTCTCTCTCTCTCTCAGGGCTCAACAATAAGGATTTTTTCGACTGGCCCGGTCAGGCCATTGGTTCAGATTTTCATATAGAACAGGTGACAAATGAAAGTAAATAGTCTTAATAAGGTGTTGGGCCACCACGAGCCGCCACAACAGCAATGCGCCTTGGCATAGATTCTACAAGTCTCTGGAACTCTACTGGAGGGATGGAACACCATTCTTCCAAAGATATTCCCTCATTTGGTGTTGTGATGATGGTGGTGGAGAGCACTGTCTAACACTTCGGTCCAAAATCTCCCATTGGTGTTCAATTGGGTTGAGATCTGGTAACTGCGAAGGCCATAGCATATGATTCACATCATTGTCTTACTCATCAAACCATTCAGTGACCCCTCGTGCCCTGTGGATGGGGGCATTGTCATCCTGGAAGAGACCACTCCCATCAGGATATAAATGTTTCATCATAGGAAAAAGGTGATCACTCAGAATAATTGTACCATTCTCTTGCACTCGCCTCACTTGTCGAGAATATGGTGTACGATGACTCATCTGACCATATCACTTTTTTTCACATCTTTGTAGACCAGAGCCTGTGATTTTTGCACCACTGAACTCTCAAATGTGCATTCATCTTTGTGATGAGGGGTCTATGCACTGCAACCCAATATAATATCCCTCTCTAGAAGCTCCTGCCATCCGTGCCCCTATAATGAACCCTCTTTCAAAGTCATTTAGAGCTTTTCCTCTTGCCATCTTGATCCAAAATCAGCCTTCTCAGCATTAGTATACATGCCACAGAGCATGATAGGATGTTAATTGCTTAATTGTATCATGCAGTACACCTGTATGGAAGCATCTGCATTCATTATGTTTCTCCACTCATTTACTCAGGTTTTTCCCTTTAATTTGTCACCTGTCTGTATATATAAATTATAGATGCCAAATTCCTGCTACATCTTTCACAATGAGAAAATAAATGGTTTAAAAAAAACCAATCAGCCAAAACAAGCCTAGATAATTGACAACACAGCAATATGTTTTGCAGAATTTGCTCTTTACAATGTGAAATGGAAATTGGCTAGGCATGTCTAAACATGCCCAAATAATAGCTCCCCATTTCAGTGTTAGCGTTTCCCATAAGAAATGTGTTAGTCAAGTTGGTAGTGGCTGGTTAACCTAAATAAATAAGGTACACATGTAGTGTTTTCTAGCCGCCATTTCCATTTAAAATGCAAGGGCACATTAATTATGCCCCGCCTGTGGGAACCCCAAGTGTCTTGCACTGGGCTACATTTAAAATGACCAAATATCAAGATAATTCAAATTAAAAGAAAACGTAACAAAAAGTAGTTGTCCTGGTCGATGAAATTGGGGGGAGGACGATGGATTCATCTCCAGATGTTTTTTTTTGTTCATTCGTCTGTCTGTCACACGCGATATTTCAGACACTGCTGATCGGATTTTAATGAAACTTTCTAATGGAAGTTATGCACCTCACCACTGCATTCTGCCATTTTCAAAATTACACTGATTGGACAAGGAAGGCACTATATTGTATGTTTGTTTGTCCATGTGTCACACATCTCGGACACCACTGATCGGATTTTGACACAACTTGGGAAAATGATGCATCTCAAACACCTTGTTCTGGCATTTTTGAAATTACACTGATTGGCCCAATGATATGATACAGTTTCAGGTCAAAACTCTTTGACATATTTGTTGCCGATTGGCCCGAAAAGGACTGCATCATTGGTGAAGGACGACTTGTTTACTCTTGCCTTGTTTTATATAGACTACCACTCTTAAATTAATTTTGGAATCAAAGTGCAGTGCAACTCTGTTCATTGAAAGTATATAGGAAAAAATGTTGCTTGGAAGAGGGACATGTTCTGAGTATAGCTTTTTAAAATTCCCCAAAATTATAGCTTATAGCAATTATGAAATGGGGCTTGACCTGGGCCCCACCATTGCGCCAATGACACCCTATCACATAAAATGTTCCACTAGAATTTGGTTATGTGCCTAATTGGCTCTCTACAAAATCACAGTGAATAGAAGCCTGCACACAGTTTGTTTTGAGCTTTGTAGGAGCCAACATGTTATTGCTCTGCAGTTCGTAGGGGCATACAGCCATTACAGCCCAGAGTCCCACATTTTGCTACTGCATTATTTACATATCAGCTGATGCACTATCAGTGATTTCTTTCGAGGGATGGAGGGAGGAAGGAAGACTGCATTTTTAGAGAGTCTGACCAGTTCTTTATGCTGCTGCAGTATGCTTTGTGGGACACCATCTCAGTGTGTGAGCCATGGTCGCATATGATTGCCCCCTGGGCTGCAGGACTTGCACACACAAACACACTCACACCAAACATGCACACACTGACCACAGTCACACGGAAAGTGCCGCTCACTCTCACTAGTGTGCCAAACTACAGCAGCCGAGGCAGGCTTTTCTCGTTTAATTACAGCTCGGGATTGTAATTTCACATTGCCTCGCGGTTGCTTGAAATTGCGCCTTGGTCCTGTTAAACTTTCCTCTTGCTCACATGACTCAGTCAGCTGGCTCCATATATCATCAAACCTGTTATGGTGTGAGGCTTCAGATCAAAGGAATTTACCTGTGTGGAATTATGAGGTAAGAACATACCATTAACCAGTGAGAAGCTCACCATGGAAATGTGTAATCTTCAATGGTCACAAGCCTAATCAACAGAAGAGCATTCTGTGTTTTTGATGGGCCAAGGCACAGTTCACTGATGGGATATCCAACATGTGGACTGGAAATAATGTGTCAGCTGAAAGGGCGTATGAGAGAATTTGCTGGCTGATGTTGGATTCTCTACTAATGACGCAATGGTCATTCTTGATGCATCTTGTTTTGAAGATCTAATTTGTAAGATGTTAAGTATTGAAATATCTGTAGGTGTTGAGAAGTTCCTGGATAAAAAAAAATCAGCACGTTCTGTCTCATTATGATCGAGCCATGATGACGATGTCAGAGGCCCAGATTTAGCTCACAAGCAGAAGCTTTGAGCGAGTCAATGGCAGCATTGTGCCATTGTCCCATGGTGATCCATTGACTCAGTGGGTGACCCATGTCATGGTGAGTCATAGTCCTGGGCTTGGTGCTAAATTTGCTGTGGGTACAGAAAGCTCAGTTTCACACCTCTCAGGCCAGAGTGTTAATTGAAGTAAGGGAAAGGACAGTTGCATCATAGCTTGCCCCATTTCAACTATGGTTATTTGAAAAAGGCTTTGGATTTCACACAGGACCAAATTGTTGTTTCCGAAAACATTTGCTGACTTGTAACTTAACCCTTCTTGGCCTATTCCCTTGCTTCCCCTTGTGATTTGTACCACACGTAATACCTATTTGTGAATAGCTCTCTCCCTAAAGTAGAAACCACAGAACCAATGCTCCAATCCAAATTCCTGTTTAATCATCCTGGGTCTACTTACTGTCGAGACAGTCAGCCAATTCCAATTCACTTTCAATAGAGCAGTTCTAGGAAGTGTCGTTTGATGACATCTAGAGAGTCATGGGCTTTCTAGCTGTTGAAGACACTTGTTTATATTTACAAATCAATTTGGGGGGGGATTGATTTTTGACATACCCTTTTGTGTGCCCTGTGCTGCTTAAATGTCAGATATGTCATGCAGGGTTTGGTTTTGAAATGCGAGTCATAAACTTCCAAAACCACCAATTAAACAACTTTATCCTTTACAACTTGGCTGCCATGCTAATTGCTTGATCACATGCAATTACATTTTAAATGAGATGATAAAGTAATTTAATTATCTTTAGCTCATGGTTGACCATATAGGCTAATATTACTTTGACTCTTTGAATTCATACTATTAAAAAATTCTGCCATGCCAATCACTTTTGCATAAAAGTACTTTTTTTGTTTCCAAAAAAAGCCACATTTTAGCTCAAATAACGGCATTCCTCATCAGGACTGAGTGAATGCTGGGGCTGCATTCTGTCTCTCCTGCCTTATCTGCTTCATTCAAGTTCAAGACACACAGACACAAACCTCCCTTTTTGTGGAAAATCAGATTAGTCATATTGACAAACATGGGAATGAAAGAATTGATGAAGAAAATGAAGTGTAGTGAAAGCCCAGGAGACAGCCTCGGTCCTGGTAGTGGTGGCCTAATTAGTGGAAATAAGCCTAAACATTTTTTTTCTCTCTCTCGCTCTTTTTTTTTTTTTTTTTAATTTATTTATTTATATAAATAATACTTCAGCTGTCTGTTTTACAGTAGTGTTATATTAAGTTGTTGGACCCTTTTTATATTCCCACAATAATGGGACAGTTGCTCTTAATGTGACTGAGAGTAATTAATGTAAACTCACAGGTATGGTGAAAAGTTCATTTTCATGAGACTCAAGGGTGGTGATACTAATCAATTTATTTGTATAACACATTGAACATATGTAGAAAAGGACTTCAAAATAACTTACTGGCTCACACGCCACATGCTGGTAAAATAAAAAAAATTATCTGCCAAGAATAATTCTTACCAGACAAGATAATTTATATGCATTTTTCATAGAAATGTCATTTTCAAAGATATTTCATGTATAGAATTTAACTTGACTGGTAATTTAAAACTTGCTCACTTACTTGGATGGATCAAGTTTGACAGTCATCACACTGTTTTGTGTAGAGCAATGTCCAAACAACATTCTAATACTAAAACCGATTTCATCAGTGTTGGTACTCTGAATATGACCTTAATAGCAGTAACAGATTTACGTTTACACAATCCATATTGTAATCATAGCATTGTCCTAATCGTATTATGATCAAAGTATTGTTGTGAATGTCAAGTTAGTCTTTGTTAGTAGGTCAGTGGTGAATTGGCAGACCAGTGCTTGTCCTCATTTTCCCTCTTTCTTTCCCTCTGCTGAATTCTGTCCATTTCAGCCTCCAACATGTATTTTTTTCCTCAAACTTGTGACCTACTTGACTGTATTCCACCTTGTTAAAATGTAATGAGTGTCTTCAGGCCTAATCACAGAGCTCAGTGTTAGTCGCTATAGGTTGGTTGTTTTTACAGTAACTATGTCAATTACCATTCTGTACATGCACATACTTAACTCATACCTGAATGCTGTCAGTGGGATAACTACTGGGTTTACCTTGGAAGCACTGCATAACGCAGTAGGCCTAATGCCTCTTCCATCTCTGCTTGTTTCACAGTCAGAGAAAACATAATAACATAATAGAGCCTGATATGTATGTGTGTTGTTATTCCACTCCTAGCGAACAGTAAGAGTTCTCATGAAGCTATTGTGGACAACAGGGTGATGTAATGAGTAGGGAGACAGTCCCTCCACCAGAGGACTTAGATTCCACTAAGTCACAAGCCACTATGTCAGCAAGCATCCATCCTGCTGAAGTGCCCTGGAGCAAGACACTGAATCCCTGAGCTCCAGTGGTTGTGTTCTGTAGATGACCCTGCTTTATGACCTTCTTCTTCGTCTTCTCCATCTTCTTCTTATTAGTATTAGTATTATTATTAGACTCTGATGCATGTGCCTGATGTGCCGGGGGCAGCAGGGTAAGCATCCAGACATTGGCAGTCCAGACACCAGTGTGAATGTGGCTTCTGGCTGTATAGCAAAAGCCAGTTGTTGTTTTTTAACTTGCCACTAAAACTAAACTAGCCCCAGTAAAACTTAACTGCTGCCTGCATCTGATCCAATGGGGAGGAGAACCGCAGCCCGTCAGACTAAGGTTTGTAGGCTGTGTGTGTGCCTTGCAGGATTCCAGCGAGATTTGCTTCCTTTTGGCTCCCAGTGGAATTTTCCTAAATTCAGTCCCTACACACACACACACACACACACACACACACACACACACACACACACACACGAGTGGGCTGTAGCATGTAGCAGCAGGGGGAAGTCTCTCATCCATTGTAAGTCGCTATGGATAAAAGCATCTGCTAAATGACAGTAATGTAATGTCCATCCCCCATATAGCATGTTTGGTATTAAGTTTGAGGATTTTGAAAGAAGACAAAGCCGTGACTACAGTTTTCCTGAGGATTGGTAGGCACCTGGACCAGGGAAGGCAAGGCCTAGCTGTATCACGCAAACATGGAATGTTGTTTGAATTCCTGTGGCTTCAACTGCGGCCCAAGGTGAAGTAAAGAAGTGTGCCAGGGCGAAGAGATGTGCTTTGTTGGAGTGGAGGAAATATTATGCCAAAATGGAATAAGTGGCATAAACAGACTTTGGAATCCGTGTGTGTGCCCCATGGTCATTATAGTCATTATAGAGGCTAGGCTTGTACCTTGGCTTGCACTGGACAAAAGTCTGGGGAAAGTCTGCAATCATTTATCACAGTAGACAGACACATACACACACGTAGACACACCTGTGAAAAAATGATCTGAAGCCTGGCAGGAAACTCTTAATTATCAAAGAAAAGGCCTTGCTGTGTAGGGACCTGTAAAACCTCTCACTATTAAATAAATCCTAATTGCATGTGCGTCAGAAGTACATGAAGATCAAACAATCTGACAGTGGAGTTGTAATTTCCCTTCCTGTCTTAGATTTTTAACATAGTGTCTCTAGTTGATTATTTGTTATACAGCATGACGGACATACCTACGCACCTACAAGTACAACTGATTCTGATTCTGCAACTGAACATTAGATGCACTCCTCGTTCTCAGCTTGGGTTCAGTATATCTTTTTCTCTTTTTCTTCTCTCAGGTTTGTCTCACTCCTGACCCAGCCAACCTATCAACAATCCACTCCTATCACTGTGATTTGGGCTAGGGAAAGACCACACCACGAACCCCCAGACCTCCTAAATCAGCTTCCGGACACCATGTCCTAGCTAACGACCATCCTTTCCCCTCTCCCTCCCACTCCCTTGTCTACTCTCATGATGTGGTGAGCACGGTTTCCAGTCCTAGCACCAGTGGTGCCCCCTCTGGAGTGATGAGCAGCCTGCGCCAGCAACAACATCATGGCAGCTCAGGCTCAGAGCGAGACCTCCACTCAGCCACCTCCTCTGTCAGCCTCCCCTCAGTCAGAAAGACCCCCAAGAAGCGCCGTCTCTCCCTCCACTCACTCTTTGGTCGACGTCGCCGGCCAGACCGTGACCCCAAGCGCAAGTCGCGGCCCCTCCATGCTGGAGGTGTGGTGGATGGTATTGCCAGCACAGAAAGTGTCCAATCAGAGATGTTCCATGATAAAACCTCTGCCCACTCTGCGCTGGCCGTGGCATCAACATCATCGTCGGCGTCCGGGTCTTCATCAGAGCTGCTGGAGTGCCCATTGTGCCTGCTGCGCCACGCACGCGAGCGCTTCCCCGACATCATGACCTGTCACCACCGCTCGTGTGCCGACTGCCTGCGCCAGTACCTGCGCATCGAGATCTCTGAGTCACGTGTCAACATAAGCTGCCCCGAGTGCTCAGAGCGCTTCAACCCCCATGACATCCGGATGATCCTGGGTGATCGGGCCCTCATGGAAAAGTACGAGGAGTTCATGCTGAGGAGGTGGCTGGTGGCTGACCCTGACTGTCGCTGGTGCCCTGCTCCGGACTGCGGGTAAGAAAGGGATTCAAATAATATCAGACTCAGGCATTTGGCTGTAAGTCTATGGAAATTGACTCTATTAGAAAAGGTTCATATTTAAAATTCTATTTTTGCTTTTCTATTTTGGTTACTTGATGTTGCATGCTTTTGATGAAACCAATACACAAGTCCCAAAAATAGCATAATAAGCAACTAAATCAAGCACATTTTCTTGAAGTGTCGTTTTTCTTGAAGAGTCTTTCTTGAAGTTCCTGTCACCCCAGGCAAGGCTTTCACATTAAGGTAGAGAGAGTACAGCAGCTTAAGTGCTTCCTTATTGATGTCTGAGTTATAAATATTGATCTGCATCAATAACAGACCTGTTAATTCCATTAGCGTAATGAGTCATTGAACCATTCATGGAACAAGCATGCAATTTGTGATAAGCTGCAACCCATTTGGCTCTATGAAACTAACAACACCTCCACTGCATTGCTGTTTTGATGTGTGCTTTCACTCTTTTGTTTCTATATTTTAGCAATTGGCTTGTGGGTGCAGTAGGTGGCACAGACAAGGTTTGATGTTACATGTGTATATTAGGCTTGTTTTTTTTTTTTTTTTTTAAGAGATTAGCAAATATATTTTTATTCTTCCTGGTTAGCTTTTCCAGAGCTTTACACTATAGGAGCTACACAGACAAAGTTGAAGGAATATAATCTTGTATCAGTGAAATAAGTTGAAACAAGAACCCATCTTATAACTGCACCTTAGGTCCTCTTTCCTTGCAGTAAGACAGTAAATGTTTTATGAAACATTTAGTGTACTGTGTATTGTTCTTACAATAACACTTGAAAGCAAATTATGTCAGAATATTAACCTTTAGGCAAGCATGGAATCAATGAAGATAAATGAGATAATACGTAGTTGAAGAATGGTCTCTAGTCACTATGCCACCCTCCTGGCCTTTTCAGTGTCATTACCATGAACAACTGAATCAAACACTGGTCATCTAAATTCATGGGGGATTAAATAGGGACTAGCCCTTGTAAATTGTAACATATTTAAAAAGTGACCTGTTTTTTGTCACAGCTACTCCCAGGAGTATACATACAAAAAACTACTCAAGTAATTGCAAGATTTATAGTGCAGCAATATATCAATATATCAAGCAATATATGATCGTGTATGATTATGTGTCTGTCTGACTTGAGTTTTTAATGCACCAACGTCACCAAGTCAAATTCCTTGTATGTGTGAATGTACTTGGATTCTGATTCTGATACCCATCCCTGCATTTAGTCACGTCATCATTAGTTTGGGTTTTTAGTTATAGCTCAATTAGACTCCTCAATAATGGTTTACCCTCCACATGCTTTTAACTGTGTTGGTCAACAGTGCATCAACACTTTTAGAATAATGGCTCTTTCAGTTTGTTTCAGCTCTCTTGGCTCTTATCCCTCAATCATTTTAGCCCTGGCTCAGTGCCACACACTTCACTGGTTAATGCTCTCTTTTCTGTTTCTATAATTGGTCTCTTCTCCTCCCAAGCTATTGGGCTGTTTTGCACAGCTCTCTTGTTGTTTTGCATTCTTCTCTTACATTATCAAAAGGACAATGGTGAAGAATGGCCGACTGTTAAAACACATTCGTAAATTGTCACCTGCAGTTAGGTTTTCCAAGTGAGAGAATTTTCCAAATTCTAGTAGAAATGTAGAAACCAGAAAGTACTTCACAATTTAAGTCAATTGGAGCTTTAAAAAACACAAACCGTGTTGTTGTCACACACGTTCATACTGCATGTAAAATCACAGATTTCACTAACTACTAAGTTAGCTAGTAAGCTAAGTGTTAAATATTAAATACATGTTCCTTGAAGCAGGTTGGTAGTACACATGCGGTACCGCTGCCGTATTGGGCACTATGGTTACCAGTGAATGAACCAGTAACCCTTTGACTACTCTCTCTGGCCAATCTGCTGCCATATAATAGACAGAGAGAAATGTCAGTCTTCTGAAGGCAATAGCTTTTGATCATCTCAACCCAACATAGCCACGGGCCTCTTCATTGTATTATCAGTTATTTATCAAAGTATTGAGTAATTGAGAGTCATGCTAAATTCAAATTGGTTCCTCAAGTTCACAAAAATGTTCTCATTTTACAGCTGTGCTTATTGGAAGATCCCACCTTTTGGTTTCTGCTTCTTCTTGTAATTAATGTTACTGTAAAATATGGTGCAAGTTCTATCTCTGTTATTTAGGAAGGAAGATAGTGAGTAGATGTGGCATGCATGAGCCTCAGTGTTGCATGGTTTCCTGAGGACACACGCATTTATCCAAGTGTTTGTTTTACCTCATCGTCTGCATGTAATGTTTCCATGCCAACCATACTACCGAGTAGATGGGGGAGCTAGTAGTCATGCAATCTGATTGGCTGCAACAATCTCAGGGTTCAACTCAGGTCAGAATATATTAATTTACTCAAAATACAGGTGCTTTTAGCTTCTTTGTATCTTAGGTGTACTCTGAGTTAAGTACTTACGACTCATCCATACCAGAGGAACACAAAGAGAAATGTGCGTCACTGAGCACAGGGTAATGTTTGCTAACATTTAGCAGCTGTAACAGGTTCTGGCAAAGACAACTGTGTCTATGTGTTAGTCTAGAAGGGCCATTTGGTAGAGGCAATAATTGTGTTAGGATGTAAATGAATACAACCAGTGTGAGTTTTTCATTGCCAGGCCAAATTGCCTGGTTTTATGCTTCTCATCAGTGGCCCTTGTGTATTAGATTTGCATGCGACAATAAAATTGATCATTTGTAATGATTGATGAGGGAGACTGTAAAGACGTGTGGTCATGCAGAGCTGATTGTGCCACTATTGAACTTGGTGGTCTTATTGAACTCATTGGTTAAAATCAGGTAATGTCAGTCTATTTCCTGTTTTTATGTAACAAACACATCCTCGTGGATTTCTCAAGATGTTAAGCAACGTAGTGTGTACTGTGCATGTGCATTCATGTTGCTTGATACACACCAGAATTTATTTCTCAGTTTCATCCACTCTATAGTTTTGTTCTCCTCCACTAGCCCTACAAGGACCACCCTTTTGGCCTTCTGCCCCCTGGTGTTGTCCACTGGCCCTACATCCCTGCTCTCCTACTGGTGATTGCTGACCACCATTTTGGCTCAATTTCCTCCCTTTCCAGGTACGCAGTCATTGCCTTCGGCTGTGCCAGCTGTCCAAAGATTACCTGTGGGCGTGAGGGCTGCGGAACAGAGTTTTGCTACCACTGCAAACAGCTGTGGCATCCCAACCAGACATGCGACGCGGCACGGCAGCAGAGGGCCCAGACCCTGCGGCTGAGGAGTTTCAGGTCCTCTTCACTCAGCTACAGCCAAGAGAGTGGAGCTGCAGGTAGCATTTATACATGTACACACCAATCTGACCTGTTTCGTTGCTAGGCATACACACATCAAAGACATCTATAATTAAATCTACAGATTCAAGCAGTATTGAGACCCTCAGACTGATGCACAGACATGTTCATATACTGTACTACATACACACCATAAATGCTCACCAAAAAATATGCACATTTTTCTGGCTTCCCCACAACACCTCTCCACTAGGTGATGACATCAAGCCGTGTCCACGCTGTGCTGCCTACATCATCAAGATGAACGACGGCAGCTGTAATCACATGACCTGTGCTGTCTGCGGCTGCGAGTTCTGCTGGCTCTGCATGAAGGAGATCTCTGACCTGCACTACTTGAGGTGAGTTTGTGTTTTCTTTTAATGTTTTGATCTTAAATTGAATTTCAGTTTTTGTGTTAGGCTTTCTGACTTAAACAAAACTTTTATTTGTCACAAATGTTTTAGTTTATACTTCATTTAGTTTTGATTCACATTTTAGTGTTTCAGCATTCAGCCAAGTGAGCATCGTGTCTATTCCCTTTTTTCTTCACTCACAATATGGCAATCCTCACTCAAGAACTGAAACTAAATGAATTTTGTTTATATTTCAGAAGATAATAGTTTCAGTTGAGTTTTAGTTTTTTGACCAGCATGTTATTTTTTTTTTTTATTATCACTATTACCAGAATGTTTTTTCATGCCTCGTTTTATCCTTAGTTTCAGTGTTATTAAGCTATTATAACCAAAATACACACACATACATTCTCACTCTCGCTCTCTCTCTGCGCCATGGTGACCCACTTTCTTCCTCTCTGCCAATCTTCTAGTCCATCAGGCTGTACCTTCTGGGGGAAGAAGCCCTGGAGCAGAAAGAAAAAGATTTTGTGGCAGCTGGGCACGCTGGTGGGTGCCCCTGTGGGCATCGCCCTCATTGCCGGCATCGCCATCCCTGCCATGATAATTGGCATCCCAGTCTACGTGGGCAGAAAGGTGAGGGCTACAACCAAGAGACCGATGAGACTGTCTCAAGTCAAGATTTTTTTTGTTATGCTTTGCTTTCATTAGCTTTCATGCAGCTGATTGAGTGTAATGTTGAGTATACAGTCATTTAGTTATATTCCTTATGTTGAAAGAATATGCAGATAAACAAATACAGTCTTGTCTTGGTTGTTCACTGTGGTCCAACTCCAAATTAGACAACAGCCCTCTTATTTCCTGAGACTGTTCTGTTGATGGCTAGTTTTAATTGAAATGGTATTTTGATGGATCCTCTAATTTCATTTACATGTATTCATAGTTGTTATATTACATATTTATATTAGTTTAAATATAACCTGTAGCTTTTTTCAGCAAACCAAAAACCTGTAGTTCCTTGGCAAGTAATGTTTCATATCTCTGGTGCTCAAGTCAGCTCAAATAAATGAGACCATGGTGAAATTTGAAAGTAAAATGCAAAAACCTTGTTTCTCCCAAACCCACTTCATTATAAGCATCATGCTTAAATAAGTATTATTAGTAATAATAAAGAAATAAAAATAGCAGCCTCTTGCAATTTGAAAATTGCAGTTGTCAGTGTTTTTTAAAAAATGTATTAATTTACAAAGTTTCTTTTCAGATCCATAATCGCTATGAGGGCAAGGACATTTCCAAACACAAGAGGAACCTAGTAATAGCCGGCGGTGTAACGCTGTCTGTGATTGTGTCGCCTGTGGTTGCAGCAGTCACTGTTGGTAAGAAACACGTCATCTTCCCCTCACCATAGCCTCTCTCTCCCTCCACATCGCTCACTCAATACCTCCCTCAGAATCTAGTTCTCTCACCTAATTTCTGTGTATGTGCGTACCTCCGTCCCACAGGTATTGGTGTGCCCATCATGCTAGCGTATGTCTATGGGGTTGTCCCAATCTCGCTGTGCCGGAGTGGTGGCTGTGGAGTGTCTGCAGGCAATGGCAAAGGGGTCCGAATTGAGTTTGATGATGAAAACGACATCAACGTAGGCAGTGGGGCAGCAGCCACAGGTAAACATCACTGACTGACTAAATGAGCTTACATCTCAGGGAATATCATATTAATACCACTGTTTTCCAATGTGGTCCCTGATGGAGCACAAAGAATACCTAACAATTGGCATTACTACAAGCAAAAGTACCACAAGAAATAATGAAACATCGCATCAGATGAAAAGAAAGCTTTAATGCACAGATAATACTGCCAATAAACCAATTGCCCCTCCCTCCTTTTAAATTGTTCCTACATATGTCTCTCTCTCTCTCTCTCTC